>JBBBWG010024445.1:45980-80618 GCA_037176905.1 Azolla pinnata
TGCATCCCATGCATCCCATGCATCCCATGCATCCCATGCATCCCATGCATCCCATGCATCCCATGCATCCCATGCATCCCATGCATCCCATGCATCCCATGCATCCCATGCATCCCATGCATCCCATGCATCCCATGCATGCCATGCATCCATGTGGGGGTGTATCTATGCATGTGAGTGTGTTCATATATGTATGTATATGCATGCATGATACGCATATGCATCTGCTTGTGTATGTGTATGTGGGTGTGTATGTGCATGCGCATGTGCATGTGTGTATGTGCATGTGCATGCGGATGTGTGCATGTGCATGTGCATGTGCATGTGCATGTGCATGTGCATGTGCATGTGTGTGTATGTGTGCATGTCTATGTCGGTGTATCGGTTTGTGTATGTGTGTGTGTATCTGTGGGTATGTGTGTGTGTATCTGTGGGTATGTGTGTGCGCATGTGTGTGTGTGTGTGCGTGCGTGTGTGTGTATGCGTATGCGTATGTGTATATGTGTACGCACGTATATATGTGTATGCGTATACGTATGTGTGTAGCATGCGTGCGTACGTATGTATGTGTATGTGTATGTGCATGTGCATGCGTATGAGTATATGTATGCGTTCGTACGTATGTATGTGTATGCGTGCGTATGTCTGAATGTGTGCGTAAGTACGTATGTGCATGTGCATGTGTGCATGTGCGTGTATGCATGTGCATGATGCGTATGCGCATCTGTCTATGTACGTGTATGTCTATGCCTATGTGTATGCGTATGCCTGTACTTATGTGTATGTGTATGCGTATGTGTGTATGTATGTGTATGTGCAGTGTATGCGTATGCATATGTGTAGTGTACGTGTATGCGTATGTTTATGTGTGTGTGTCTATGTATTTGTATTCGTATGTGTATTCGTATTTGTGTTTTTATGTGTATTTGTATGTGTATTTGTATGTGTATGTGCATGTCTGCGTGCATGTGTGTGCGTGTTATGTGTGCATGTGGATGTCTCTATAGCATGCAAGTGCATTCATGTATGTACATGTATGCATATGCATGGCGTGTGTATGAATCTATATGTACAAGGATATGCATGTCTGTGCATGTATGAGGATGTATCGATGCAATGTAAGTATGCTCATGTATGTATATGCATGTACATGTACATGTATATGTATATGTATATGCATATGCATATGCATGTATATGCATTGTGTGTTGTGGCAACCAAAGCCAGTTAAATTACCGGTTAGTCCTACATAAAATGGAGTTGATCTACGATTGAACGAAGCGATTAAGGCCAACCTACGTCAGCACCGGCACGTTAATTAATGCAGAGAGCCATGGAGGATAAGCATTCGATCACTGAATCGACGTGAAAACCCAATCTTGCCGATCGATCGAGGCTTCACATCAAGTGCCAGATCGTCCTTTTGAGACGGCGAGAACGAATCTTTCCAGACTCCGTCGACGAACGCATCGACACGGTTTTCCTGTTCTTCTTGGTTGCTTTCAAAAGGGATGGTTATTGCCGAAAACGCGTCTTCCGGTTGTCTCTTCTCGGCGTTATTCGAATCGAGCATTCTCTTTTTGTCCTTCTATTCCCTCCTGAAGCAATCGAACAATTCGTTCCTCGACAACTGGCTTTCAGCTTCTGTCACAAGAGCCCAAGTCCACACACACACACACACACACACACACACAGCTTTAATAATCCATTCTTGTTCTCATGCCTCTCGCCCTTCTGAATCGGCTTTATATCACCGTTAACATCGTCTTTCGAAGATATGCCCCCTTCTCAATCGCGATTCGCAACTGTGCTAGCTTCAAAACAGACCCCGCTTTGAGTCGCTGTATAAATAAATCGCCACATGCATCGTCAACTGTCTCTGGAGCGAACCCTGCTGAGATTTTTTCAAGCCCAAGAAGAGACGTTCAGACCCATCGAATTTGTGAACTATAAAACGCATCGGCGGAAGTCAATCAATCATGTGTCTGCTGCTGCCCCTCTTTTCGACTGTCACAGATCAGATCGTCAGAGAATGATAAAAGCCTTTGCAAAGTCAAACCGATGATAGAGTACAGAAGATTGTTGCCTATTCCAAGGTATATATATATATATATGATCAGTTTGGCATGAACTATGAGATATCCATCCAAGTTTTTATGTCGGTCAACACGCTATTTGCACTGGTCAGAATGCATCAGAACTTTCAGCCTGCTCATATCCTCTATAATTGTTTCCAATTGTGACCATTATCGATAATAATCAGGGTGTTTGGGGACACTTCTTATGATGTTTTGACAGCAAGAAATATAACCCCAAGACTGTTCCTGAAGCTATTTTTACTTCCAAAAGTAATGATGCAATTCGCGACGTCAGTAAATGATTGAGATCTAAATTAGTTAGCAATCAAATTGACTGCGAATCAGAGTTATGTGAAAAAGCAACAACTAACCTCAATAGTACATTCTATTACCGGTTGGTATGAACGGTTTTGCCTGATACCTTCTACACTTTTCAAATCACATCTCCCAAGCTTCAATACTTCATGGAACATAATTTCTTTTGCCAAAAACTTCTTTGTTGTCAACTTTGTCCACGTCTTCGTTTAGAGCGCCAAATTTGAAGCTTGAATTTTAACTCTCTTTAGAGTTATCTGTTAACATTTTCCAAACTCTGATTAGAAATGGGCCCAGATACTGCATAAAAAACTACACTAATGACTTAAAAGCACCTATCCTGATTCCAAAAGCAGCAGATAATATGACACCAGTCGGTATAGAAGCCCCAAATTTTGGAACGTAATTGAATATTGGAAAAAATGGACGTGTACATACATTTATGTTCCTCACTGCATACAAATGAGCTACTTAACAGTATGAGATAGATATATTGTCTGATGATGATTGTCCTCTATACACACTGCACCCAAGCTTCACCTCATAGAAGCTACTGATGGTTCCCGTGCCATATATGTAGATTGTTATGCAACCAAATTATTCTGAGATTTTCAGAAATATCTTTGTTTTCTACAAAGAAGCTGCCAATCTGATCAGTTAAATGTTCATAATGCTTTATCCTCTGTCCTGTCTTCTACTACATCTCACATGAGACCATGTCAATGAGAAAGAGAGATCTTAAGAACTAGGTGTTGTAATCCATGCTCTTCATAGTGTATGAGTATCCATCTCTGCATCTACAATAAACCCCCTTCAGGAAAAACATAAAATGTAGTGGAATATTAGAGATACAAATATGAACATAAAATCTGTTGCCACCTCTTAGGGATCCCTCTTAAGAAAAAGAAGACACGATTTTGACTTTATCATCGCCATGGGGAGGCTCCTGCTCTTTTGGAGCTCGACAATTCTGGCATCTTTGGAAGCGGGAATTCCCGAAACCACTCATGATTTAAAGCATCTTCTGATGTGATTCGTTTCTTTGGATCATACATCAACAGTCTGCTCAAAAGATCAAAACCTTTATTTGATAAGGTTACCCCACCAGCAAAAGCTGTAGGTGGAAATTTTTCCCTCAACCTGTTGAAGCGTTGCTTCACAAAACTACACTTCACCCCTGGAAGATTCGGGAAATCTGGCCATATTGTCTCATCTGGAGTCCCTAAAGTTCTGAATATCTTGTCCAATTGGTCCACTTCATTTTTCCCAGAAAATAGCGCCTCTTTTGAGAGTAATTCCCCCATAATACAACCTAACGACCACATATCTACAGCTGTAGAATATTCTTTGCACCCAAGTAGAAGCTCTGGTGACCTATACCATAGTGTTACAACCAAACTAGTGTACGTTTTGAGGGGGCTTCCATACTGTCTAGCCATACCGAAGTCGCAAATTTTGAGTTCACCGTCATTGTTCAAAAGGATATTTGAAGTCTTAAGATCTCTATGCAAAACCCAATTGTCATGCAAATGCTTTATCCCTTCAAATAATTTTAGCATCAACCATTTTACCTCACTTTGGCTGAAGGGATGCGCTAAGGTTCCCATAAACCTCTTCAAATCATGTTCCATGTATTCCATGACCATGTATATGCTGTCCATACTATTTCCAACTACAACCTCTTTCACATTTACAATGCAAGGATGCTTAATAGAAAGCAAGATATTGATTTCTCTAAGAGAGGTCATGGGAAAACCATCCCTCTCTTTCTCCATCTTCACTTTCTTCAATGCCATAATTTCTCCGGTCGTCTTATCTTTGGCCTTGTAGACCACACCATACGTACCTTCATTTATCTTTTTCACCATCTCAAACTCTTCCACACGTCTACAACTTTTTAGCATGTCTATCTTGCAATCTCTAGAATCTATCTCTTCTGGGAGAAAAGAAATTCCTTCTTCATCTTCATAGGCATCATGGCTTCCCTTGTCCCTATCTTGTATACTGCTGTCCATATCAGATTCTTTCTGATACCCACAGACTTCTACTAGGCTATCTTCGTGTTCATTCACTCCACTAATTTCTCCTAGATCAGTCTCTGTCTTCATGTGGTCATCAGACTCGGAATCATCAAATTTTATACCCTCTTTATCGTCAGTTTCATGCTCACTTCTAGTTTCAACAAAATCTTTTTCTTGCATCTCCTGATCTCTTACATGAAACAATGATGCCCTTTCTCCATAGGGCGAATCTTCCTCTTCCCATCGAGAAGACTTAGTAAGTGATTCCAGTGCAAAAGAACTGTTCTTTCTAGAGTGGAGCGGTCCAATTGCTCCATTAACTTCTCCTAATTCTGACTTAATTTTTGCATTCTCATTGGGTTGGTCACGAACATCATCATCATTAGTTAAAAGCCCACTTTTACCATCAGAAACATCCTTTTTTTTCAAGTCCTCGTCCACTATGCCAAAGAAAGATGTTTTTTCCTCGCTGGGTGAAGCCTCTTCTAACCATCTAGATGTTTTTAGAGCTTCAAGCCCAGCCTGCTTTACCCCAACAGATGATTGTTTTTCCTCTCTAGGGGATGTCTCTTCCGACCATCTAGACACTTTTACAGTTAACAGATCACTCCTCTTCTGTGTAAAATGATTTTGTACATGGGATGACGATATATTTTCCTCACTAGGTGATGTTTCTTCTGACCATCTCGATCGTTTTGAAGGTTTGCGATCATCCTTATTCTGCATATTTTGATCCTTTAAATGAGACGATGACAGTCTCTTATCATTAGGAGAAGCCATTTCTGACCACCTAGATGGTTTCGAAACTTCCGCATAAGCTTTAGTCAGCAATTGTTGATCTTTTGCATGAAACGATGACTGCTTTTTGTGGTTAGCTGAAGTCTCCACCGACAATCTTGACGCTTTTGAAGCTCGAAAGTCTTCTTTCTTCTGCAAGGTCTGATATTTTAAATGAAGAGACAATGGGTTTTCAGCACTAGGTGAAACCTCTGACCATCTAGATACTTTTGAGGCTTGAAATTCACCAGGAAATGGTGACACTCTTTCTTCACTAGGCAATTCCTCTTCTGACCATCTAGATACTTTTGAACCTTTGAAGCCGTCCTTCTTATTGGAGACATGATTCTCTACCTGAAACAATGATGGTTTTTCCATGTTGGGTGAAATCTCTTTTGACCATCTAGATGGTTTTGAAGCTTGAGGATCATCCTCTTTTTCCATGGCATGATTCCTTACATGCAGTGGGGAAGGTGTTAATGGTGAAGTTTCTCCTGATGCCCTAGATGATTTTGAAGGTCGGAGAGCATCCTTTCTCAAAGAACGTGACTGTGAAGCTTTATCTGAGCATGTGGATGATTTTGACGACTGGAAAACGTCATTTTCCTGCAAAACTCCATTCTTTACAACAAACTGTGTTGGTGAAGTCTCTCTTGCACTTTCAAACCCTACTGAGGATTGAAACGAATCCTGATTCTCCAAGTCTTCATTCGTTACGGCATACAACAATGGATCGTCCCCACTAAACGTCGTGTCATTACTCCGGTTACATGTTTCAGCACATCCTTGCCGTGATTCTTCGTTTCCCGCATGAAACGAGGCCTCTTCTTCCCACTGAGGCGACGATCTGACCATACCCCGAGAAACATCTTCCTTACCTTCTCTCAAGCGTACCTGTGTATACTCTGAGGAGGGGGGCGTGGTCGAAGAAGATGTCGAGCCCAAACCAAAATTAGCGCGAACGTCCGCGGATTTCCTGTTCTCCTCCGCGGAACGATCCTTCTCGATTTTCATCCTCTTCTTCTTCAGAGATTCTTGCAGAGAATCAAGGGACGCTTGCCGGAGCTCTCCGGGCGCCTTGCCATCCTCTCCTGTTGCGGCTGCGGCCATGCGAGGGAGAGCGCGGGCGCTGGGGTGCGAGCGATCCCTCTCTATCTTCGTCCGCTCCCTGAGTACAGATTCCTGGAGCGAATCAGCGGAAGCTGCTCGGAGCTCTGCAAGAGGTCTCCGTCTCCTGCTGCTGCGGCAGCGACGGCTGCTGCGGCGGCGGCCGCCGCCATGCGAGGTCTGCTTGCGAGCGTCGCCTGCGTTCTTCTGTGGCTATGGAGTTCAAACCCTAATCTGGCCGCGATCCGAACCCTAAATTTTCGAATCATCAGAAAAATGCTCCAGTTTTTCTCAAGAAGAAGAAGAAGAAGAAGAAGAAGAAGAAGAACTCCACTGATACTGGAAGGGGTTTTTGGAGGGGATTCTGGAATCTGGGGGAGCAGAAAATATGCATCTGGAATCGAGAGCATCGGATAGATGGGAGTCGATTTGCCCACAACATCGGAATGCCGCAAAAGATCGATCGGAAAAGAATCGTTCCGATGTTGAAGCACAAGGGGGGGGGGGGGGGGGGTTGATCGATTCATCGGACGATGGATGGGAGAGATTTCTGACTCTTGTGGAGCAGGAAATGCAGATTCTACTCCGCTCGATATCTTGCGATCTGTAATCGGAAGATAAGAGTCGATCTGCTTGCAGAATCGGAATGCCCCGGATCGATCGATTGGAAAAGAATCGTTCCGATGTTGAAGCACAAAGGGGGGGGATCGATTCATCCGACAATGGATGGGAGAGATTTCCGACTCTGGTGGAGCAGCAAATGCAGATTCTACTCCCGTCGATATCTTGCGATTTGGAATAGAGCAAAGGAAGAGAAGAGTTGATTTGCTCACAACATCGGATGCCTAGACGATCGATTGGAAAGAATCGTTCAGATGTTGAAGCAAAGGGGAGATCAATTCATTGGACGATGGATGGGAGAGATTCTGAATCTGGTGGAGCGGGAAATGCAGATTCTACTCCACTCGATATCTTGCGATCTGGAATAGAGAGCATCGGAAGAGAAGAGTTGATTCGCTCGAAACAACATCGGAATGCCCAGATGATTGATTGAAAAGAACTGTTTCGATGCTGAAGCAAACGGGGGTTCGATTCATTGGATGATGGATGGGAGAGATTCTGAATTTGGTGGAGCAAGAGATGCATATTCTACTCCCCTCGATATCTTGTGATCTAGAATAGAGCATCAGAAGATAAGAGTTGATTTGCTCGCAGCATCGGAATGCTCATATGATTTAGACATAATTGTTCCGATGTTGAAGCGAAAGGTGATCGATTCATTGAACAATGGATGGATGGATTGACCAACTACGCTAATTCTGGAGATATTTCTGAACCTGGAGGACCAGAAGATGTAGATTCTACTCCACTTGAATCTTGCGATCTGGAACAGATCATCGAAAGAGAAGGGACGATCTGCTTGCAGAATTAGATGCCCGGATGATTGGATAAGAATTGTTCCGATGCTGAAACAAAATGGGTGATCGATTCATCGAACGATGGACGGATGGATTGACCGACTGCACTCATTTTGGCGAGATTCTAAATCTAGAGGAGCAGAAGATGCAGATTTTGCTCCGCTCGATATCTTAAGATTTGGAATAGAGCGTCGGAAGAAAAGGGTCGATACATCAAATGCCCAGATGATTGGGAAAAACTGTTCCAATGCTGAAGTGAAGAGTGATCGATTCACTGAACGATGGATGGATTGACCGTTGAATGAACTGCATAAACGTGTTAGATTTTTTCTAATAACGATGCACTAGAGCCATGAGATTGTGATTGTAGTATTGATAACTTTCTAGAACGAGCACGATTCGTTGCTTTATCCAGACCCCGCAATATTAAAATATATAATCTGATGTTAGTCGCACTTGCTAATAAGGTTTGAATCCTATCATCAGCAAATATACTGCTTTTGGCCCATTTGATCAGTATATTTGTGATCACCTGTCTGGTGGGCCTCAACAAAATGGTTAATTAAGTTAGTTCCAGCCGAGTTAGTAATCACACGATAATTATTCACAGTTTTGCTAATCCCGAGCACGAATTAGTCACGGGGCCTTTTCTAAAAGTGGCACCCCACTTATATAATGCTCTTAGCATCATGAGCACTACCTCAGTCGTCGATCCAGGTTGTTCTTACGTCGATGACCACTTATCCTGTTCTGATTAACAAGGAAGGGCATGGGGTGAGGTATGGGTCATAATTTTATGCACCAAAGCTTAATCGCAATGTAATTTTACGTCGAACTTTACATTGCAATCAAGCTTTGCTGATCAGAAAGAGGTTAGAACGATGATAACCCGCAATCAAAGCAAGGTGATCAATAAAGCTATTTAGGCAAGCTGCTGTGATTGTAACCTGAATGGCTCGAGCTACTGTTTCCAACCTCACCGAAGCTAATCCAGATAAAAAAGGTTTAGAACGACAATAAGCAGTTCCTGGGCCGATCAAGTAAGGTAATCAACAAAGTCGCTTCAGGCGAGCTTCTCTAACTGCAATGTTTAATAACCACCTAAATGTCTTGAGCTTTTACCTAATCCAGACAGAAAAGGTTAGAATGCTAACAAAAACACTGAAAATTTATCGACAACTAATCTTGGGTATATAAGTATCATGAGTAACACGAGATTTAGTGAAATAATAAAATGAATTGAAAAAGGAAAAATTACCTGAAAATAAGTAACAATTTATTAATGACAGTTTGATGCCGACTAAAATTAGAAATTCACCCAATTTTGTCGCTCGCTAAAAATTAACGCCCAATTAGTTGATCAAGACCGTATTAATTAGATTTTGAGATTATAGTAACTTATGTTAATCGAATACAATAGTAACATGATCAATTGGCAAATGACAATAGGAAGTAGGAAGCAATCAATGAATAGCAGTAGGACGTCTACAAATCAATGAACACGAGAAGAGAAGGCCAGAATCGATCAATGAGAAACGGTGAGGCAATAATCGATTAGTGCTTAGATTAGGCAGCTAATTTGTAGTTTTTAATTTCAGTAGGCATCAAAATGTAGCTAATAAATTTGTTAGGAGCTCTCTTTGATATTTTTTCTCGAAAACGCCTAACACAATTATATATAACGTTTTAACACCTACTGAAATCAGAAATTACAAGACAATATTCGCATCTCATCTTCCACTAAAAATCAACACCCGATTAATTCTTGTCAGCGTAACCGTAATCAATTTTACTCCTGATCGCTTCCCACCGATCGATCTTGATCGATTCTCTTACTATATTCGATTAACAGAAGCTAGCAAATCTCGAATCTAAATTTAATCGATTGCCGCATGAATCGATCATCGGAGCATTAATCAATTAACTGAATTCGCTGGTAATCAATCGATCGAGGCGTTAATTTTTTTTCAATCGATCCTGATCGATTCTCTTACTTACACTATTCGACTAACAGAAGCTAGCAAATCTAGAATCTAAACTGAATCGATCATCGAAGCAATAATCAGTTAACTAATTCGGTGGTAATCGATCGATGGAGGCGTTAATTTTTGTTTAAAACCAGGAGCCAATTTACAAGTTTTAGCGATAATTTGCAGCAAATTTGTTAGCAGCAAAATTTTTCCTTCAAAAGAAGAAGAAGAAGAAGAAGAAAAAGTGTTTGTTCTTCTGTTTTCCTTTGTGAACAGAAAAAAAAACTCAGAAAAATTCCACACAATTCGGAGCTTCTCCATCGCTGCGAAGCCCTAATTCCCTGCGCGTTTCCTGCGTCTTCTTCCCCATCGCAGCTTCTCAGAGCTCGCTCCTCCTGCTGCTGCTGCTGCTGCTGGAGCTCCAAAGCAAAGGCATCGCCCGGCGTTTTTTCTTCGCAAAAATCCAATCTTTTTTCCAGGTCCCATGCTATGGAGCGGGGAAGATTGTGGAGGCTTTCCTCTCCTGTTTTCGTGATCTAGGTTTTGCCCTGTAGATACCACTCAGACCGTCACGGGAAGCGAGTCGCAGACACTGGTTTGCTCCCGATGAGCTGCTCATGGAGCCTCAAGGAATCATCCAAGAAGAAGCAACAATCAATCTTCATGAAAGCTTATCTTCATCGGTATCCTCTTCGTCCTCCTCGTCTTCTCCTTCCTCGTCCCCCTCTCACACACAATCGTTTGCATCTTCTCCCTCTTCTCTGAAGGACCTCTCTGCTCCTTCTTCTGCATCGGGCTCCTCTTCGTCGTCGTCTTCGCCATTTTCCGAGCCTTCTTCGCCACCGCCAAATGTAACCACCGATCATGCCTCGACAAGCTCAAACACACGAGCTCGCCAGCATTCTGATGCGAGTGTTAGTGTTGAAGAAGCCACTAACCGTGCGGATGACGCAAGTGTCCATGTCGAAGAAGCACACCATGACACTTTGAGAGGCCAATCAATGTCCAACATCTATTCTGTTGTCGTCCAACAAGAAGAAGGTAGCTCATCAAGATCTTTTGGAGGGAATTCAGGTAGTGAGCTACCTGAAAACGACAAAATGAAGGGCATGCATATTGGGTCAGATGAAGCTGAAATGTGTAATAGACCAGCCACGAGTAATGGATCCGTTGAATGTGGATTTAATGTCAACTCTAGTGCTTGTAATGGAGCAGCCAATGCTGATAGTGCTTTAGACACTCATATTGACGTCGTCCATACTGAAAATGCTCTAGAAAACCACATAAGCATGATTGATTCAGAAAGTGTTTCAGAAAATCATGCGATCGTTGTGAATACGTGTGATGGCCCTGTTTCAGAACAGGGGAAAGTAGAGGAAGGTCAAGAAATCGTACATAAAACTAATAATCAAGAACATGGGTCTTTGAATGTAGAGTCTCCGACTAAGAGAGAATATATACCCATTGAGAGTGCATATCCGAATGGTGAAAGAAGCATGATCGAAGGAGTATTTGAACGTGAAGCAAGCACAGATACGGAGTCACAATACATCTCAGATATTTACAAGATGGGAGACTCAGCTGAAATGAATGGTACATATTTGCAAGGAGACAACTTGAAGACATGTGATCCGTCCTCATGTACCTCAGAAGTAAAAAAGAGAGTGTGTTTATTTTCTTCTCAGCCAGAAGAAGTCTTGGAAGGTGGAAGTAATTTTCCGGACAACACACTGATGCATCATAGTCCAGACAAATTGTTTACAGAAGCAGTAAACATGGATGCTGATGATGCATCAGCAATTCAGGGATCCGTGGATGTACAAGAGCCAAATTCAGCATTTTTGACGGAGGAACCCATAATTGAGAGTCTTGGCCAGATTTCCCCAGGTACACTAAACTTTTGATTGATTGATGGTTATGGTCGATGATACTAAATATTAAAGAGCTGCAGAATATAGCTCAAAATATTGTTGTTAGTATAATCAGTATGCAGGTTATATGTATGCAATAGGCAAGGAGAAAGATTAGAGAGAGAAAGTATTAACCAAAGAAGAAGATGTAGTATATTTCAATGATGAGCGGAAACACTCAATGTGGATCAAATTACAGTATCAGAATGTAAGGAGAATGACTTACATACAACTCATCCAGAATGTAAGGAGAATGACTTACAACTCAGATGTAAAAATGCATGTTGAAACAAAAATGTTCTAGCATTTAACAAGAGTACAAGTAGGAAGATACTGGGATATCTAGGATATTCTCTCCATAGATACAAAAAAGGCTTCTTATTAAGCATAACCAGTGGTCACAAACCAAGCGCAAGTAACCAGCGGTCAATTAATTAAGTGAAAGTGTAAACGGTGGTTGAATAACTAAGCATAAAATATGTTTTTAAACACTAATATATGTGATTGAGCTTGACAAATTAACGATGATGGTTTGATGGTATGCACAAATGAAGTGACTTCAATGGTCATGTTTATTCAGTAACGTAAAATGTTCTAGATCATAAATTTTATATAAGTTTCTGTATTATTATAAGTTTAGTGAAAAGAATTGGCTAAAATAGCATGAAGAAGGGGGGTTGAGTAGAATTGTCGGAAAGCTCTTGATTCTCTTTCCAGTTTCAGTTCTTTAGAGATTGAGCTCATTGTATGTTGTTCATCAGTTTTATTCTCTCTTTATTGGTATGGTGTCTCTGTTCGAGATTTTTTATGTGTATATCTTCTGGAAATTAAGTACAGGAAAAAACAGATGGGAGTTATGAATCAACGACCCAAGAAACTTTCTGAAAGTTTGAACCAGGGGAAGTAAAATGGTTAGAAACTGGGACTGATGTAAACATTCCTGATCAACATTTATATGCTTATATCGAAAACTTATCACTAAGCTGAGCATTCGACTTAATATGCCAACCTCTTTGTAAAATGTCCTTCAATTTTAGCACTGGTCTTGTACACATGGTTTAATAGGTTTTTTAATGATTGTAGAGAACCATGGACTTAAACGTGCACAAACGATGCCCACTGGAAATTTTGACGTTGTTGATGGAGTTGTCAGATCAAGGAAGAAAGAAGATTTGAAGAGGTCGATCACGGATAAGTATATTGGAGGCAAAAATATTACTGGTCAATCTCCAGGTTTAAAAATATCAAGAAGAAAGCAGGTAACACAGTCATTTTTGCAACATTCATTGAGAACAATTTGGCCAGAATTCTGGATAAATTCTGGGAGTAACTTGACTGAAAAAACTCTTTGTAGAGAGATTCTATGTATTTCAATTTTTTGTACAGCTTTGTTGAATGGCAGCTCTACCCTGAATCAGTTTGAATTGAATATTGAATCAGAGAAGAATTGCTGTTGAAAAATGGTTTATTAATGTAATGAGAAACAAAAGTAGCCTATCTTGCTTTGAATTAACCTGCCACTTGGCTGAGTTAGTCGTTTGGCTCCCAGAATCTATATGTGTGAGAATTGATAGGAAAGGCTGGATCCTAGGATGAGTAAGTCTGAATTCTTTGTTTAGCAGACAATCTAGTTTGACCAGCCACATGGAGCTGCTCTAGTCATTTTTATCATTAACTATATATTTCACTATAGAAACTCCCTCTTTGAAGGATGCATTCTTACTTTGTATGATCACAGCTTTCTAGTATTGAAGTTATATGCTGAATATCATATTTTTTATATTGTATGCAATCCTCAAACGAGAATTATGGAGAGGTTTAAATTTTAACAGTTCTTTGTTAGAGATTAAGAATATAATATTTTAGCTTCCAAAAAGAACTTCTTTCGTTCACATTTAATCTTTTTACTTCTCATTTATGATGTTAGAAGAAGCTTGTGAAGAGGATTTGCAAAATACAGAAGGATGGTACCGTAATTATTGATGCTGACAAAGGTGCTGAACTTGCGCCTGGTTTATTTTCCCCATCCACATCTGAAGACTCTTCACAGGAGGAAGGAGATGAGGACAGGGCCTCACCATTACCTTTGCAAATTGCTATTCTTATTGTTGGAACACGGGGAGATGTTCAGCCGTTTGTAGCAATAGGAAAACGTTTGCAGGTCTTCTAAGTAAAATTCATAATATATGCATGGCAATCTCACAAGTACTATTATAGAACTTGACCTAAGTACCCTTTACCTTACAATTTTGCTAGGAATACGGGCACCGGGTAAGACTGGCAACCCATGCAAACTTCGAAGAATTTGTTTTGCAAGCAGGCCTTGAATTCTATCCACTGGGAGGTGACCCCAAAGTTCTTGCAGAATGTACGTTTGCTTATGAACCGCAACGCCCGTATCATTGGAAAGTGCTTTTCTGCTAATAGTTCCAACTGGTGTGCACCTTGTAAAACAGACATGGTAAAGAATAAAGGGTTCCTACCATCAGGACCATCAGAGATCAGGACACAAAGGAAGCAACTTAAATCCATCATTAATTCTCTTTTACCAGCCTGCACATTCCCAGACAAGAGCAATGTTCCTTTCAAAGTTCAAGCAATTATTGCCAATCCTCCAGCATATGGTGACGTTATATGTTCCTGGATTTTACAATGAAACTTCATGCCTGCTATAGTTTTAAATGTTGAATGGTGTTATGTAATGATTGCAGGCCATGTTCATGTTGCTGAATACTTGAACGTGCCTTTGCATATTTTCTTTACGATGCCTTGGACGTAAGTATGTTTTGGCTATTGATCTCAATCTAAGCCATAAACTAAGCATCTAAAACACAATGTATAGTCATGTATTGTTGGCGATCAGATTGCTAAATGGGTACAAGTTTGGTGCAATCATCTGTTGAATATGGATTAATTTTTGTTTGGTCAAAAGGTACTGATACTTGATCAAGGCTTAGAGTCTCGGGCTCAAAAACATCTGGAAGGTTATAAATTGTAGGTTCTGAGTTATGTGTTTTAATAGTTGTTTTACAAATCAAGTTTTGCATACCTTCATTGTCTGTACACTGACATTTTGGCAGCTCATATTCAATGATGCTACATGTCTTTTGTTTCTAAAGTTCATGTTGGGTGATATTTATAAAAGAATTCACAGCAACTGGTTCTACTAGGTTAGTGTAACCTGCCATGGTTGATAGAAGGATGGATCTCTTATCTTGCTCGATTTCATACCAGGGCTAGAACCCTGAAGCTACTTTTAATGTCTCAGACTGTGGGAGCATGATATGAGCATGATATGAACAATTCCATAGAGCACTGAAAGCATTGGGCTGCTTGTACCCTTCAACTTGGTAGATTATGTCCATTCTTTTTGTAGTTGATAGTGCTGATTGTTATATGTCATGTACTTACTCATTAAACTTCAGCATCCTCAAGAAATATACACAATATGACTAATATTACAATAGAGCACCGAAAGTATTAGACTATATATAGATCTCCTTCCCAAACTCTGCATTTCAATAGTGATGATGCATTTAGTTTTGCATTTCGATGTATAAAATTGTCAAGGGCAGTGTTATCACTCTGTTTCTTTGGAAATATGTTAAATTTAATCAAAATAATTGACGCTTTCACACTTTCTAGAAATATTATGTTAAAAGAAAAAAGAGAGTGTCTTCTTCATTTGCTCTTGAGTTCAAAATTTAACTATTCTTTTCAGGCCAACAAGTGAGTTTCCACATCCTCTTTCTCGCTCATATCATGGTTCAGCAAATCGGGTAATACATTTGAAAAGTACCTTAACTTTCAGGAATCTCAAGAGATGCGTTAGTTATCTATCCTGCGCTTTCATTGATTACGCTGCTAAAGTTTTTCAGCTATCATACCAACTGGTGGATTCTTTTATCTGGTTGGGAATACGAGGGCTGATCAATGATTTCCGGAAAAAGAAGCTCAAGCTACGTCCAATAAACTATCTTAGTGGTTCCCAGTTTTCTGTCTCAAAGCTTCCAACAGGATATATTTGGAGTCCACACCTGGTGCCAAAACCGAAAGGTGTGGTTAAGTCTGTTTTCCTGATCTCTACTTCTTTATCATGCTATAATATGTATACAATATTATGGATTGGGTACCTATAGCTGAGATTCGCTGAAGCTTTGTGGATTTCCATTGTTGATGTAACTGCAGACTGGGGATCAAAGATCGATGTGGTGGGATTTTGCTTTTTGGATCTTCTGCAAGATTACCAACCCCCACATGATCTGGTGGAATGGCTAAAAGCAGGGCCTCCTCCCATTTATGTGGGTTTTGGAAGCTTAGTAAGTTGAGAATATCTTTCTTTTTATGCCTTCTGTTTGCATTAGCATTGAAGGGACTCCAGTAGTGCTTTGTAATATATTTGTGTTCTCATGCTTTACATTATATTAATGTAGTAACATTCCACCAACACTCTCATATTTTGTATTCATGTTGTGGAACTGAGCTAACAAGCAAAATCCTCCACAGCCTGTTGAGGATGCTGCAGGCATGACAAAGATAATTGTCGAAGCTCTAGAGAAAACATATCAAAGAGGAATAATTAGTAGAGGCTGGGGAGGAATTGGAACATGTGAGTTTGGGAATACATGCTCATTGTTTACTATTAACCTTTAATAAGTGATAGCATGAAACGCAAACACAATAAAAGGTAATGAAAGGTAAACATGAACTCATTTCATTTCTTTTGTTTGACAGCGGTGAAGCTGCCTGATTCTATTTATCTTCTTGATAACTGTCCCCATGATTGGCTATTTTCCCAATGTGCTGCAGTGGTAAGGTCTTAACCAATCTTATTCGGATTTTGTGGTACCCACAAATTATTATCAGAATCAATCTTATTTATTACCGGGTGAATGGTAGTACAATACCTTGATTGAGATAAAATTTTAAGAATGATTGGGCATCCTGGAACTGATAGATTTGATGAAGGGAAATGATTTCCCAACTTTAGAGGAAGTTTTGCTTTTTCTTCTGGCAGTCAAAAGAAAATCTGCAGATGTATATATAGAATCCAGAATGTAAACCCGAAACCCTAAACCCTAAACCCACTCCAAATATGTGTAATTTTGTGTAGAATGTAAAACTATGGGCAGTTCATAAGAATATGGTTGATGTATGTTGACTTTCTAGATTAGTGGATCCAGAGTGAATGGTCATAAGCTCCTTCAGATCTAACAGGAACTTGAAGGAAGAAGTAACATCCCTATTAACATTCTGGTGTTTCAATGAAGCAGGTTCATCATGGAGGAGCGGGAACAACAGCTGCTGGTTTAAGAGCAGCTGTAAGAATCCTTACTCTCTTTTCTTCGTAACCATGTAATTGTGTTAATTTACATGTTGCATAAAGTTCTTAAAACATTCACTTGGCCGGTTTCTACTGGAATCCACTAGTTTTTTTTTGTTTTTTTTAACAGCTGTTTTATGAAAAATTATTAAAAAATGTAAGAATTCAGTATGCTCATCATAACAGGAGCATTGAAATTTAATACCCATTCTAATAACCAATTATGCTATACATAAAGTCACGCACCTGACCCTTTTATGGTTGCATGGGGTCATTCATTCCTTATGTAAGTTAGGTCATGAACACTGAAGAGCTTACAATGTAAATGTGTGAGAATCCTTTGGATCATAATCTGGGCAAGTATTTACTCTATAGGAGGCCATTCTTGAACCGGTTCCAAAAGCAATCAGATGCTGAAATCCACATAAAGCCATAGCCCATGCATTTGGAACATAAGAATTCGTGACTAAACGTATTGGGCTTGCCAGCTGACTGTTTCTTCCTGCAAGACCTCTACACCTTTGCACATTTATGCCATCTGCACGAAATTGAAGAAGCTGTTTCATTGGACAGTGCTGGCCAAGGAGCAGAGATGGCAGTGTTACTCTCTGGAACAAGAGGAAGAAGACCTCATGACAGAATTTTTCAACCGATTCAAGCAATTCCTTCACCCTTTCCCTGCAGAACTTAGATGGAGGATCAGATTGACACATTTACTTGAGTGACCCGGGGTCCCCTATAGATGCAACTCTTGTAGATGGATTTTGCAACCAGCACCTTGGATGATGTGCTTGACTAAGCATTATTCACGGACTGGTTCCCGCATCAACACACTCTACAACCCCTTGTTTGACTTAATTCAAGCAAACTCTTCAATGCGTGCACTATTTTGAGCTGATAAATTCATTTTGGACTGCCCTCTATGGTGTGCAAGGCCCTGGCTGGTCCCCATCTTAGCACACTCCACCACCTGTGCACATGTTTTTGATGTTGGCAAGAAGGGCACTTAACAGTAGATTTCCCAAAGTGGAACGACAAATGGGCTGTCCAAGATTTGGTGCGTGCACAGGAAGAAAAGGCTAAAATGTGGTCTGATACAATTAGTTATGAGATATGCATATTGTCAACGTGAGCTGAACATAGCTTTCCCTGTCTATAATGCATTTAAACGAAAACTCTTGAATTCTTCATCGTAGTAGTTGTACTACCTATAAGATGACTGACCTTATTTACAAGTTCATAGCCAAAGTGCTCTTTGATTTTGTAGTATTTTGTTTAATAAACAGAATCTACAATAAGTATGAACTCTTTGGTATGACTCCTTTTGTCATTTACCACGGGAGTTACATTGTGTGTTATACTGACTATGTTTACCCATACTGATTTTATTTTATGCTTGTTAAGGCGGAACACTGCGGCACATGTGTGCCTTAAAGTATTTCATTTTTTCCTAGTTGCAATTAATGGTGTATATATCCTTTCTAATCCAACTTTTGGTATGCATTTAAAGTTTTGTTCATCTGGATAGTTATTGGCATGTTTGGTGTAGTGTCCAACGACTATTGTACCCTTTTTTGGTGACCAACCTTTTTGGGGAGAGCGTGTACATACAAAGGGTGTGGGACCACCTCCAATTCCTGTGAACGAGTTTTCACTTGATAAGCTGGTTTATGCTATTAATTATATGATGGATCCTAAGGTACTTTTAAACTTTGAATTCTTTTTTATATCATAAGTTCTATCCTTGTTTGAGTGTGACTGCCTTATGTGTGAAGAAGACGATGACTATGGTAATAATGACCCCTAGAAGTATAGTGTGGATTTATCATCCCCGCATATACTAGTAACCTGCATGCCTGAAGCCTGCATACCTTGCTTTTGTGTTATTTTCAGCCTTATGTTATGTATGTGTGAGAGAGAGAGGAGAGTAGAATCGACTAGGTTCTTTATCATCCACCAGGAGCCTAAATTTGACCCATGGGACAAAATAGACATATTAACTAGCTGAGTGAGATGTTAGGCAACTTTGCATCCCTGAGTAAGTTAGTGCATAGAGCATTCGTGGAGATAGTGAGTCATTCTTAAAATTATGGACATAAAACCATGATGCTGTTGTATCAGCATTAATCTAGGATACTATATTGAGGAGCCATGAACTGTTGTGCAGCCATCTCAGCCATGATGGTATCATTGGGTATGGATATGTTTGGCTGAATCCTTGCGGAAATGATGGATATGAAAGGGGTCTCCATTAATCTCTATTATTCCAGTATCAAATAACCACATACCTGGCATGGTAGCCAAAAATCAAAGACAAAAGTGCATTACGCGTCCCTAATTTGACTCTGTAGGTGCAAAAACTATTTTGGCAGTCCAGTTAGATGAACCATTTAGTGATGTGCACTAAGGAAATCAAGCTAAGATAAGTCTAGGAGCAGTTAGTCTGAGAACTGTGATTGTAAGCGTTTCTGTATCTTTTAATACAAAGCTATATCTTGTTTAATATATATAAATGGGCAGGAAATGTTTAGCTTACTATTTATTTACAGGTAAAACAAAATGCGCTGGAATTGGCTGAAGCAATGAAAGGGGAAGATGGGGTTGGAGGTGCTGTGGCTGCATTCCACAAACATTTGCCGCCAATACTGCCCAGTGCTACTAGGCCGAATGCTTCGAAAATGCCATCTAATTCATTGTATGCTCACCTATCATGCTGCTTTTGAATGCGAACAACTCTTCATGGTACATTGAATACAATATATAGATACATATCCTTTCTGCTTTTGAAAACCTGAATGTGGAGGATAATCTTGGGTTGTAAGCATTTCTTTCGGTACAGACCAATCTACTAGTATTGAACTAACCATATTTGTAAATTGTAAAAACTCTATTCACTTAAATATTCTTTGCTTTACCATCCCCATGACAAATTATGTGGTCTATGGAGGAGAGCATCTATTAGGTATTCATCCTTGTCTGCGGAGGAGTTGTGTACAGAACACACCAGTTGCCAAAGAAAATGTTTATCAGCCTTTTTCTAACTATTTCTTGAACAGATTTGGGATATGTAACGGTCTCTCACATTGGAGTAGTACAATGGTTTGGATCGACAATCATTGTAAGTTGATGATTTCATTGTTTTTTTCCTCACTTGCTTTCTCCTTTTGCAAAAATCCTTGGTAATGGTAATAGTCATCAAGAAGAGTGGACCACTAATCATAGTTTCAACTCAATTGTTTTAATGATCTACAAGATTTTTAAACATATAACTCAAGAGTGGACTTCAGATAGATAGATCACATTAATGTGGTAGCTTTTGTTACACTGCATACAGTAGCTCCTTCATTATACTAGCCATGGTCACCCAAGAGTGTGCTATCTACATTCTCATGACACAAACTGGTAGATCTTAGGCAATCAAGGCAAAAACAACCTGAAGTTTTTTTTAACAGATCTGAAACCCCACCAGTGCCTGACAAATTTCAAACAAGTCCACGAAAAAGAGCTCCTCTAGAATTATACCAATACAACTTCTCATTGAATTTAACCCTATCAAGCAGTGTCTCCAAGTACAAAGAATCATCATTACATTATACTTAAATCTTTGTCATGATAGGGAACGTTCCCAAAAGTTGGTCACTTTTGCTGTGACGAGCAGTTTCTGATGTTTTTGCATGACATAGATTCACTGATGAATCTTGATATCTCCGCACAGCCTCTCCTTTCCCTCTTCCCTATTCATTTTGAAAAGGCAAATTGTCATATTAATATATCACCAAATTATTATCATCACAGTAAAAGCATAAACCCTAAAAAACACATCATTGTATATCAATCAAGAGTCATGGATTCAAGTTGATACCTAGACCAAGTCAAAACTATGACTATTGTCTATTTGCACAATAAGATTTTGGTGAGTGATTCCAAACGATGTTTTTTGTTGGATATCAGGTGTCATAGGAGAAATAGAACAAAGCGTTAAATAGCTAATTAAACAAAAAATCCTCTCCAACTTTTACAAGATAATGAAGACTCACTCTATCACAAATATTCTGAAGAGGTCGTACTGGATTAATAAACATGTAGTCATCATCCAACCTTGCCAAACTTGTCATCTAAAAATCGGAGGTTTCTGAAAAACAAAAACCTAAACTAATAAACTTTTCGATAGACTATCTACATCTATGCCCCAAATCCTTAAAGACCTTTCAATTCTAATAACTAATTTACATTATCTCTATTTCAGTTTGTCCTCCAAAATGAGGCTAATTCCATACAACCAACATATTGATCCAATTCACACTGTATACACAATCTTCTTCCAATCATAGTGTGCACAGTCAATAGTAATGTTTATTATCAAAATTCTCAAGCACTGAGAATTACTACTCAATTCCATATACACTATCCAAAAAGATTTTTTTCAAGTCATCAACCATATTTGACATTTGAGAGCAATAATAATAGCTATCAATGTATTCATCTTTTACACTTCATTATAATTGGAGATAAGGTTGCAAAGGTTTCAAACATTCGGGCCTTTTCTGACCAATCACACTTGAAATTGCCAAAGCAACATTTACCAACTCGCCTTGGTATGATGCTTAGATAAGTATTAATAGTAACTAGGCCACTATGGGGCGAATGGATGGTAATATGTATAATCAGAGTGGATCCGATTTCTATTGTGTTTAAGGATTAAGATGATAAGGGTTATTACACTTGGTGATCGAATGGATTTCCTAGATGTAAATGTCACTATAATTCAAATTATATTGGAAGAGGAACATAGGAAGATTATACTTGCCTCTTACTTAGAGCAAACCTCAGTTGAAATTGCTAATGGTTGGAACCCACTCAATCTATGTTAATCTTAGACCTACAGTAATGCTTTCATTCAGATAGATAAATTTCGCAATTATATTCTGGCTATAATGTTCAAACTACAGTCAATCTAGAAAATAATCCATTGTTCTCTTTGTATAAAGAAGTTCATGAGCCCCTGATTTGAACGGCAGAAGAACTAGTCTCGTGGCTTTGAGTCAGGGTGCTCTTCACACCACAGGTTTGGGTACTAGCTGATGTCAAATAATCTCAATCGTTTTTTGTTGGCTACTAAAAACTAGGAATGTGCTTAAAGAATTCCGATAGGATAAAAAATTAGAGTGTATAATTCATTGGCTACCGAATTAGAATAAAGTGGTTACTTTTCAACCCCAAAAGAAGCAACTAGATTTGAACAGTTCGCTCTTTGGGAACAGGTGAATGAAAAATTTATTACCTCGACTGACTCGCGCTCATCTTATCAATTGAGGGGCGGTGGCTCGAGGAGGATTTGCTCAGAATGAATAGGATCAGAAGTTAGAAGCTGTTAACAAAAAAGAATGGAATGACTGAAAAGCGGATCAACGGAGAAGACGGTGATAAGGCATGCGCCACATATAAGGCCCATGTCAAAACAATAAATAAAAAAGAAACAAGGAAAGGCCTACTGGATCGCGAAGCAGGGGCTTTGAATCGTCGGGAACCACGCGAAATGGAGGCTTCTTCTTGCTGCTACCAATATTAATCTTGTTGTTGCTGCTGCTGTTGTGGTTGTGGTCGTCGTGGTCGTTGTTGTTGTTGTTGTTGCTGCTGCTGCTGTTGTAGTTGATGAACATGGCGGGCGTAGCAGGTACGCGGGGCGGTTGTGGTGATGGCGATGGCGACCTGACACTCTGCATCCTGTCCTCTCTAATGGGTTCGTGCCATGTTCGAGATACGGAAGCTCCGTGAGCTCGCCATGGTTCACGATACGTCTCCAAAACTCGCTCCTTTCTTCGCACAGAATGCGATGGCAGGAAATTCTGAAGAAGTAGAAGAAGAAGAAGAGTATTTTGAATGAGATCTAATTCTGAAGAAAAAGAAGAAGAGTATTTTGAATGAGATCTAATTCTGAAGAAGAAGAAGAAGAGTATTTTGAATGAGATCTAATTCCGAAGAAGAAGAAGAAGAAGAAGAAGAAGAGTATTTTGAATGAGATCTAATTCCGACGAAGAAGAAGAAGAAGAAGGAGAAGAGTATTTTGAATGAGATCTGATTTTGAAGAAGAAGAAGAAGAGGAGGAGTATTTTGGTCTCATTCTGTCCTCTTCAAAAACATGGTGGGATCGATGCCCAGCGAGCTTTTGTTCTTGCGATTGATCTTCCAATTGCTTTTGTGGCATTGGCGCCCGAAATCGAGAACTCGACACGTTGTGGATGGAAAAGTAACAGTTCGTTTCTGAATTTGGCGTAGTTGCTTGCAGTTCGATGCGTGAAAGTGTGTGAGAGAAAAGCTGACAGAGTGAGGTTGAGACCCGAGGTCGAGACAAGTTGATTGATAGATGGGATTAACATAGATTGAAGTAAAAAAATGTCTCAATCTCCTGATTTGCTCGGGAATCTTAAATTAATTAGATGTTAAAATCTATAAATCTCTTGTCCATTTCTTGTACATTTATGATTATCTCTTGTACATCTCTTAAACTGATTAAAAGGAAATCACTATTTGGGGAAAGAACAATTGAATGTTAAAATTAAAATTGGGCGTTAATATGTAATCTCTAATTTTTGTAGGCATCAAAATGTAATTAATAAATTTGTTAGCCCTTTGTTCGTACTTTTCCCATATATATGCTAATTTGGAATCTAATTAATTTGGTGTTAAACAACTAATTGAATGCTTTTTTTTAAGTATGTGTTAATCGGTAATTTCTAATTTGTCGTTAGGCATCAAAATGCAAGTAATAATTTGGTTATGCATTTTCTAGTACTTGTCTCATACACATGTTAATCTGGAATCTGATTAATCTGCCATTAACAAACTAATCGAATGTTAATTTTATGAAATCGGGCATTAATATGCAGTTTCAATCTTATTGCAAGCGTCAAACTGTAATTAACAAACTTGTTACACGTTTTCCGGTGTTTTCCCTGTATGCACGTTAACCTATGATCTGATTAACTAGGTGCTGATCAACTAGCTGAATTGTGCAGGGGCAAATCTTGCCATTAACAATTCCTTTCAAAGAAAGGGCATTTTTGGAGTTAGTTAAAACCCTGCAAGAACAAAGATCGGTGATTGTACAAAAAATGACGACCTGTCCAGAAGAAGAAAACGGGGAAGAACACGCAACAAAGAAAACGAGCTCCGAGCGCGGGAAACCTCGGCTCCTTCCTCCTCCTCCTCTTTCTGTCCATCGATTCTCGTCTTCCCGTTCCGTCCCTTCCGATCCTCCGATTCCTGCTGCTGCTGCTGCTGCTGCTGCTGCTGTTGTTGCTGCTGCCGTGGCCTCCATGGATTCTTCTCCTTCCGCCGTCGACGCCGAGATCCAACTCAAACCTGCCAAACGCCAGCGCAAAGTCTGCTTCTCTGCGGGTAAGTCCACCGCACCTCACCTTTTTTTTTTGCTCCTTCCATGTTATCCCTCCGTTTCGATCTCCCGCTGCGCGTTCGTTTGGTTCGCTTGGCGCGGAATCCAGTGAGCTCGGCGTTTGCCTCCTCTCCGGCGATCTTTTTCGTTTCGAAAGCCCAGCGAGCTTCGATGTCCATCTCCTTTCCTACTTCTTAATCGACAAACTGTAAATCTCCGACGCCTTTCGATTTAGGTTCAAAGGCTACCTCTTTACTTTGTTTTTTAAGGTTAAAAATAGCACTCTTGGTCTCTATTCTTTCTTTTTCATGAAGCGAGTACCGTGATTTTTTTATCCCTTTTTTTATTATTATCTCCACGTTCGTTCCGCTGGATTAGGTAAATTTGTAGCTAGGCTTTCTTACCTATTTGTTTTTTTCCATTTTTCTTTCTCATTCCCTTAAGTGAAGTTGCTGTTAATCTGCAGTCTCCGAACTCTCTCAAGCTTTCATCGTCTTCCTTTCTTGTTCCTCTTATTGAGTTGCTTTTGTGATTATGTCAGTCCTATGTTGTTTCCGAGCTGTTTCATTTCAATTTATTCGCTGTCCTGAGTTATGCAAATTTCTGATCTTTTTACTGTCATGCTCCAAGCTAGAAGTTTTTAATCTATACCGAACACGGTTTCTTAAGCTTCTGACGCACGGTTTTTAATGTATACCGAACATAATACTTCAGTATTATGCAAATTTCTGATCTTTTTACTGTCGTGCTCCAGGCTAGAAGTTCTTAATCTATACCGAACACGGTTTCTTAAGCTTCTGACGCACGGTTTTTAATCTATACCGAACATAATACTTCTGTATTATGCAAATTTCTGATCTTTTTACTGTCGTGCTCCAAGCTAAAAGTTTTTAATATATATCAAACACGGTTTCTTAAGCTTCTGACGCACTTTCATTTTAATGTACCGTGTAGATGTTGGTGTGGATCCAAATACCTGCATCATGTTACGTCTCGGTGAGAATCTCATTTCAGTATGAAGAATTATAAGAATATTCTAGTTAAATATTATTTAAATTCGTTCAAACGTGATATTAACTATAACGTATAAACTTTCTTCCAAACTATCGAAGGAGTTTTTATGTACTAATCCTTAAGGACAGCAGTATAGGAACTGCCTTTTGTTTATAGAAAAACCTTTTAAAGTGTTTGGTGCGAGTGCAGCAAGGGGGAGTACCTTAACAAAATCAGTATAGGAACAGACTTATACACATACCTCAGCCGTTTAAAGTGTTTGAATGAGTACAGCAAGGGAGAGTACCTTAAGAACAGAAGTGTCCAAACGGTCTTATGTTTATGCACTTACCTTTTAAAGTGTTTGAAACGAGTACAGCAAGGAAGAATACCTTAAGAACAAGCAGCTCGTGCACTAACCTTTTAAAGTGTTTGGAATGACTACAGCAAGGAAATGCTTTGATTTGTACGAAGATGGCATCTATTAATCAAGATTTTCTGTAATAAATTGATAATCATTATACAGAGATTGACAAAGACTCGACTACTGAATGGAAACTGAATGTGACAAATGCCCATACACTATCATATTTCATTCCCGTGGTACCTGAGTTATATCAGCTCAATTCATTTGTGGTTCATTGGTTTATTGTATGGTTCAGTTTAGCCTTACAGATAAATAATCATACAAAGGATGGTTTAGAAATTATCAAAGAGGATTCTGTAGTCTATTATTGGTTAACATCATATTTTTACAGAGATAAACAAAAGCTCACTTTTCGAAGAGGTGGAATATAATGTTCAAAGTGTACTGGAATATAATCATATGCGGATATTTTTATCACCTAATGAATCTTAATGAAAGATAGCGCTTAGAGTTGGCAATGGAATGCTTTTCCCCTGAGCCCTCATGACATGCACACATTTTTATATATGAGCAATCCTAATTTGAATAGAGCTTAGAGTTGGCTATAATTGTAGCATGTAACATTTGAATTTCTTTCTGGGATCTATGTAGTGTTTTATAGCAGATACTGTATGATTATTTGGTAGCATCCCACAAGTCTGGTATGATTGCTATGAGAAGTCATGCATATGACGGTATCAGTGACTATTGATTTAAGTTTTATTTCATACTTGTAACAATTATCTTGAACCATTTAATGTTCTATTGTGTAAGCAATTATTAGCTGTGCATATTTCGAAAATAACTCAACAGCTGTGGATATCATCAGCATTAAATTTCATGTAATGTTAGGATGATTAATAGCGTTTGTTGTAGTCGTCTGATGTGAAATTGACTCAATGTAGATTTCGTGTCATATTTTTGTGAACCAATGACGTTTTTGTAGTGATAAATTGTTTTCATCCATAATGTAGTGAACTCTCGAAAGGGCATGGAAGAAGGTTTAGGGGCAACCCCAGAGTTCGCACCAAATTTTGCAGAGCGCCTTTTTGGTGAGGAGGGAAAAATATATGGTTACAAGGATCTGAAGGTAGTAAGTGTATACTCTGTAAAATGTACTTCATATCCTCACATCACTGTCTCACGCTTTCTCTCTGGTTGATATACAGATAATTATCTGGCTTCATGCTCTTTCATTTTATGCTCATGTGGAAATCACACATAATGGGATGACGCAGGTGAAATTCCATGCAATACTTAATCATCATGTTCTACATTCTTGCCTTATGTAAAATGAATTATGAGGGTCCAGTTCATAATGAAGTTATTATGGACATATACAGAACTCAATAGGTGGGACGCAGAAAGTTACAGATTTGCAGAAGGTGTTCAAGGTGAGGTTATGGTATAGTCTTGAATGTTTGGCAGTTAATTCTGTTGCACAGGCTGCATGAATGCTAATTTCGAACTTTAATGTTAACAAAATATATGTAAATGTATTTGATGGGTAGCGAATCTTATGTTAATGATACTATTGATATTCAATGGGTAGTGAATCGTATGTTAATAATTAAATCTGTTTTCTTAAGAGTTGCATATCAATCTTTAATGCATTGACACTGCTTATCAACTCACATGCATCCTTCTTTCTCTTAATTTTTATTTTTAGTAAATTTTTTATGACATGACATGCAAATACGGATACCTACAAAGATTCATTTTCGTGTGTCTTTCTTTTTAAGCCTTTCAAAATTTCCCTTCCTGTTAATGTGACGCTTCCATTAATCCTAATTCACGTTCTAAGAAAATTATTGAGTCTATATTGCTGACTCCCATTGGTGGAATTAATATAGCTGAAAGCTAAATTGTTTTTTCCAGGAACTGTTAGGGGAGGGTCTAATTGAAGATAGGGAGGCTTTTCTCCAGAAACTGACATCAAGTGCGTCCATGAGGTATGCATAGAATCATCAACACTTATATCTATTATTTATTTCTTTAGCTAAGTGTTTGGCTAGATGCAGTGATGTTATCCATCAGCATGGAAAAAGGTTATTCTCTTGGAAAATCTCAAATGAGCCTGGTAAAGGCTGGATCAAGGCAGCTCATGATTCTCCTGAGGTTGGGAAGGAGGTAAGAAGAGATAATTATATATCTACTCCTAAACTCATTTGCGATATCGAAATTTCACCTAGATTTGGCCATCGCTCGAGCAATTGACATATTATAGATCAACTCAAAAGCGAGAAGTCACATATACAAAACAGCGTTACATGTACACATGTGTTTGACAACGAAATAGACAGTCTGCAGATTGAATACTAGATTTTGATCTAATAATTGTTTGATGCATTACCTATCTTGCAATCATTTACCTTTTGAATACGAGTTGTGGAAACATTTTTATGCGAGCAACAATGCTTGTTTGAAATATTAAGTCAATCACTTATATGTTTTTCCTACAGATACTTTTGGTGGGTGATTTGACCACGGACGAAGTTAATGATTGGCACTCACGCTTGACACCATTGGCACTGCTGTTCATTGAAGGTAAATGTTGTCTTCCTTCATATGTATTGCAGGACATCCGAAATTCTACACCTAATATGAACAATTATTTTGTTAAGTCTACGATCCGAAGGTCAGTCCATCACCTCCTCTTTGAAGGTTCAAGGAATGGAAACCTAAATGCTTTTTTATTTGAACTCAGTTTGTTTTTTCACCACAGTTTTTACATTTTCTTTAGTTTCTTTTTGGCTATTTTTGCTGTGGACTATTGGAGATGGAAAGTCCTTTTATGCAAGTCTGTATAATAGTAGGTTTTTAATTAGATATTTTATTTATAGCTGCAACGCCCATTGACAAGAAGGATCCGAGATGGGAGGTGTATGTGTGCTTAGAGAAGGAATCGGATGAGCTTGACAGCCTTTGGAGACTAGTTGGCTTTTGTACAGTATACAGATTCTATAAGTATCCTGACAGCACACGACTTCGTGTTAGCCAGGCAAGTTACAGATTGTAGATTCATGAATAAATCTACATGTATAGAATCATTCATAATTTTCATTAGGATGGTTCTGTTGCTTTTAGATCCTTGTTCTGCCCCCTTACCAGCATCAGCAAAATGGCCTCCATCTCTTGGAGGCGGTGTACAAAACAGCGTCAGAAAGAGGGAGTGTTGAGGTTACTATGGAGGAGCCATCCAATGATTTACAAATCCTGCGAGAGTGCATGGATACTATGCGCCTAATTACATTTGAACCAGTCAGATTAAGGCTGCGTGACGTTCTCAGAAATTTGCAAAATAGTAAGCCTCAATCAGTTACTACAAATCTACGAGATTGGATGCCATCACATGATATGATCGAGAAAGTAAAGAGAGGGTTCAAAATATGCAAACTTCAGTTTCTGTATGTTTGGCAAGTGCTCATTTATCTGCATATGATGCCATGTGGTGATGAGGCCAGAGTGTTGTTTCGGAATTTGATATCATCATTCGTGAAGGCTGAAGTTTTTGGAAGTTCAAAGAGTTCTAGTGTGGGAAAACAAAAGCAAGTGGTTGATGTTGAAAACGAATATGATAGTTCTCGGACATTCATAATGTTCAAGGTCAAGCAATCTCTCGTGGATACTGATAATCTTAATGCAGCTGTGAGTTTGGATCCTGAGGGCGACACAGAGAGTGCTTATCGAGAACTCGTGGAAGAGAGGGAACAAGAGATCAGCCAAGTTGCACAGAAAATACTTCCGCATTTAAAGAAGGCTGGTATTGCTCTTGTTGAGATCTAGAGTTATTCATCATATGCCAGTTAGTCTATGACTAATGAGATTTGGCAAAATCAGGAGAGTGATATTGGTACTTGCTTCAAAGATTTGTGCTCTATTCTCAGGTGGCTCTAAACATGTCATGCAAAACCCCGGGATCGAAACCTTTGATTGTGAATTGATCAATAAAAGGTATATAATGAAAGTTTCAGTCAGATCCTGAGGAAGTTTGATGTGACTGGTTATCAACAATGAGGACTGGTAGCACACCATGTATTTGGATGCCTTCGTATCACATTCAAGTACGCCCGCTGATAAGGTACTCTTGGGAAAATTTTGTTGGAACTCATGAAAATTTAGCCATTGTCCTAAAGCTTGTGAGAAGCTGGTTGTATTCTTACTTGCCTATCAAGATCTGAGGTGCAAACCGATTGACGCATACTGTCCTCTTGTTATATATAAATTACGATTCAGGCTCTGTAAATTTGCAAATCTTGGTATCAGGTAGGTTTTCCTCCAGAGTTTTAAAAAACATAATGAAAACATTGATCACCTATAAGGGAGAGGGCGGAATTCAGGTCTCGAAAAAATCGTGTTATATGCTGTGATAATAATAGATGCCATTGTTTCGGCTAAAGAAGTATTCCTCTAATAGTCTCTCGCAGTGTTATAAAATAATTAAGAAAGCCTTAATCTGATCATATATCAACAAGGAGAGTAAGTGATATCATTGAAGAATAAGGCAATTCCAAAATGGATCCAAAATCATGTCTAGATACAAGAATTGATCCTTTTATATACAGATGATGGGATCCCCTAGCAGTCTCACAGTGTTATAAAATAATTAAGAAAGACTTAATCTGTTCATATATCAACAAAAGAAAGAGAAAGAGATTCGATATCATTGAGAAGAGTAACAAGGCAACTCCAAAACGGATCCAAATCATGTCTAGATACAATAATTAATCCCATTATATAAAGATGATGGGATGCATCACTCTATTGGGATAATGTCAGTTAATTCTGAATTAAGAGTTAGATACAGATTGTTCGTAGACCGACGAATCGAATGAAAATTCAAATAGATCCAATAATAGAAATTCCTTTAATAGTCTCATAGATTGTTTGCATACTGTAAAACTTTACGAGCTCCAACACGATATAACTCTGATACCAGAAAGAAGAATCATCTACATGGGAAAACAAAGAATCCTCACCCATTCGGCTTTTAATGATAAAATTTGATTCATGTCCATTTAAAGCAATTTCAATGCTAGTCCCAGAAAGCGTGCATATCATATCATATAATTTCTTATTCCCATAGATCGTGAAACAAACCAATAAGTGGACGCCTGGAATCAGGGAGTAGCCGTGTGAACCTCTCAATCAAAAAAAACATTCCCATTGTTGTTCCTCACAAGGAAGAAATGGTCTCTCAAATCTTTGAGACGATGACCAACATTTTTACATTTCCTTACTGAGGGACGCCCAACATCTTTGTGTAGTTGTCAACTGCTTGTGAAATCGAAGGTATTGCAACTGGTATTCCTGGTCCCATCTGAAATTATGTAAGGTACACAACACAGTTAGAGAGCAAGACTCCTAAATGTTGATACCAATCTGTTATGAATGAAAAACCATATCTCGTGAGTCATACCGTTGATGCAATCGTGAAAGTGAGCATGTATCCTACATATTTTGAAGCTGCAGACAGATTTCACACTCGGAGCGTGAGTAAATTTCTCACCTTGTTAGAAGATCGAAGAAAGCTTTGTAGGCATAACAGCAAAGCAACATATACATATTATATGTAGCTTACTCTTTTTTAGGCCTGTGGGCTTTGCCATTAGAACTGCATTTGCAAATGCTGCAATGTTCTCTTGTAGTGCCTCCTCACTGAAACTCACCTGTAAGGACAGATTTCCCTAGTTAAATATCGATGACAACTGCCAGCAGTTGAACACATTATTGCTTCCAACAGAATTTCCTCACACTACACCTGCAGTAGGTTAGATTTAGTATGAAAACATAACAGTAAATGGGCTGCACAGAACTCTCATTAAAAACCTACAGGCTTTACACAAATGGAAAACATACCTTTCCAATCCCTGCATGCACAATTCCAGTTTTGTCTGCTCGAAAATCCACTCTACCTTCCTTTAGACTTCTAACCGCCTTGGCTACGTCCTTAGTAACAGTACCAACCTACACAAACCATTCCTTAGCAAAATTTGTGATCCAATAACTATCATATATATGATGAATGATTCATTGATACTCTCCTCTATGGATAAATCCTCAGTGAAGTCATGTTATTAGGCTTCATGTACATGATGTATACAATAAACAAGATTCTTTGATACTTTGTAATGAAGACTTACATAACCTCAATATAAACTACAAATGCAATATCTAGTGACAAATTCAAAACCTGCCAAATAACCAAGATTTAATTCCAATTCATAGAAATGGGTTAAAAAGTTAACATAAACATCCACATGTATTTAAACTTTCACACCATTTTTCTCTTGTTACTTTCTGAGAGAAATAATTATATCTTATAGCATGCTTTTTTTTTTCCCTTTTAATCTTTAGCCTTGTATTATCTTTATCATGGATGATAGGCCATACACCACAATATTGTAACTTTTTAAACGACATTAATGTATATTTCTTTCACCACTGGGGCAACACCAAATTGATTTCCAAAATAGAAAAGATTGTCCCATTTAGTGTAAGAAATAATCACCTTTGGGTTAGGCATCAGTCCTCGTGGTCCCAGAATCCGTGCAACCTGCATAGGGGAAGAACATAAAACGGGAAGGAAGCAGAAAAGAATCAATCAAGTACATTAACTTCTTGCAAGACGGTTATTTCTGAGAAGTATACCACATTTTATGCAACTTCACTGGAAGACATTAAGCATGTATTTTACCTTGCTAAGCCTGGGCATCATTGCAGGTGTAGCCAAACACTTGTCAAAATCAAGCTTGCCACCACCTAAAAATTTTCTGTGCCATGGCACAACCACTTATTACCACTGCCCCGGTAAAACAGGATGCATCGGATAACGACAAAAGGAAATTCATGTACCAAAGGTACGACTTCCTTACTTTGCAGAACCTTATCAATGAGCTCTTCGGCTCCAACAAGATCTGCCCCAGCAGATCTTGCTTCTTCTGCTTCATCATCTTCCGCAAACACTGCCACCGTTACAGTCTATAGCAAATAATGCACAAAGAGGTTCAAAGTTATTCCTCAATGCAAATACAGGCATCTATACTGTAGAGATATCAAGGTGAGTTTCAGATAGCAAACCTTCCCTCGACCACGTGGAAGAGTAGCTGCACCTCGAACTAGCTGTAATAAGCAGAAGTTTTTAATTGAGCACATTTCTTTATAAAACTAAAACTGCACCAATACTTCACTCTAAGTTCTGAACACGAAGCACGGAAATACCTGATCAGATCGTTTAGGATCTATGCCAAGTCGTATTGCTGCTTCCACAGTTTCATCAAACTTAGCTTTGGCTTTTTCCTAAGATTCAACATGTTAAAGCAGTTCAGAATACAGCACATTGGCCTTACAGCAAGGATTCGTTCCTCGTTTCGCATGTCACAAAATAACCTTAATTCACATGATGGGAAGCTCCTTGAAGGGATAACCAATCAATCAGGTTGAACTATTATTGTTAATTACATTTTCATAACCTCATTGAACTCTAATTTCCTGGGGTGGTGAAATACATTTGACACAGCAGGACAGAAGGGAGATTGCGTGCACTGGTGCCACCAATGTTAACCTCGCAAAGAACCTATTTTTCTTCCGAATTCTACACACATCAGGCTGAAAACTCCGGAGATTTACATATTTATATCTTTGTTTCCGTCTAATCTCATGGGTGATGATGCATTTCATGGAGCGGACAGGACAGAAGTCGGGTGAATTGGTGGTGTAAACTACCCTTTTGAACCTCACAAAACCCCTCTTGTACTTCTAAATTCAGCATCGGGTTTCGTGAAAATCTTCAGGACATATAAGCATACATCACCTTGACTTGGCGAATAGCTTCAACAAGACTGATCGGAGCAGGGCGAGGCCTGGTCTCGACCTTCACTTTGGTGGGCAACGGTATGTTGAGGTCGTCTTCCGCAATGAAGGTGTGGAATCTCGGAATCTTAGGCCGGCTGGGGACCTTCTTGTCGACAGACGAAGAAGCCTCTTCTTCTCCCTCCTGAGGTCTATACTCGGGCAGCGGCGCAACTTTGGGCTTGACCTCGTAAGCAGCGGGTATGACGCTCGAGGAGAAGCTTGGCGAGAGCTCCCGGTCCGCGGCGATGGCTTCAGCGGAGACCACAACCTCGTCTCTTCTGTCGCGCCGCCGGGGAGGAGCGGATGGGTCCTCGGGCAGGGGTTCGTAGGAGACGATGGGTATGGAGAACTGGGAATCCCCGGCTCCCTCCCCCTGGTCAGAGTTGCGGTCGGGATTCCGGGCGGTAGAGAAAGGGAGGGGGCGAGGAAGCGAGAGGCGGCGAAGGAGGGAGGTTGGGCGGCAGAGGCGATGAAGCAGCGCCATTGCTGAAGGGATCGAAGGTCTCTGCGAGATGAAGAGAATCACAGGAAGGTCGTCGTCGTCGTCCTCCTCGTCCTCGTCCTCGTCGTCTTCGCCATAGCCACGCAGAGGTTTCTGTTAGGGTTTCTTTCAGGGTCATTAGGGTTTCATTAGGGTTTCTTTCAGGGTCATTAGGGTTTCATTAGGGTTTCTTTCAGGGTCATTAAGCCGCTAATTACATTCTTAATTAGCTTTAGGGTTTCCATTAACCACTTCCAGGGTTTCAAATGAATGGGTTTTTAGGGTTTTGTGCTAGTAATGATCAACTAGTTTTAGGGTTTGCGTCGGCTCTAAAAACGCCGGAGAAGAGACGCTGTTAATTCTTTGATGATGATTCCGAACCGAGAGCGTTTTTTGTTTCCTTGTTTTTTCTCTGCAATTAAGCCGCTAATTACATGCTTAATTAGCTTTTAGGGTTACCATTACTCACTTCCAGGGTTTCAAATGAATGGGTTTTTAGGGTTTTGTGCCAGTAGTGATCAACTAGTTTTAGGGTTTGCGTCGGCTCTAAAAACGCCGGAGAAGAGACGCTGTTAATTCTTTGATGATGATT
>JBBBWG010024445.1:90360-159320 GCA_037176905.1 Azolla pinnata
AGGAATGCCTTCCTTGTCCTGGATCTTGGCCTTGACGTTGTCGATGGTGTCGGAGCTCTCGACCTCGAGAGTGATGGTCTTCCCGGTCAAGGTCTTGACGAAGATCTGCATGCTTTAGGGTTTAGACGCGTTGTGCGCAGGAAGCGTTCAGGCGCGGCGGGGCAGACGGAGACGAAGACGAGGCGAGGCGCAAGCAGAGGCAGATATGGCGTCTGCAGAGCCTAGGATTAGGGTTAGGGTTAGGGTTAGGGTTTCAGAAGCAGTTGAAGGAACACAGACGATGAGAGTCTGAGCGCTCACGTTCGTCTTTATAGAAGAGATATTTTCCCCTCTTTCTAGAACCTTCCAATTTGGCCACAAATACTCTCTTCTGGAAGCTTCTAGAACCTTCCAATTTGGCCGGTCAATCTTTCTTCTAAAAGTTTCTAGAACCTTCCACTTTTCTTCTTCGCAACTCTCCGTTGTATTTTGGACCTTTCTGGAAGTTTCTAGAACCTTCCATTTTCCTCTTCGCAACTTTCATTTGTATTTTGGGACCTTTCTAGAAGTTTCTAGAACCTTCCATTTTCCTCTTTGCAACTTTCCTTTGCGTTTTGAACCTTTCTGGAAGTTTCTAGAACCTTCCATCTTTTTTCGCAACTTCCCTTTGTATTTTGGACCTTTCTGGAAGTTTCTAGAACCTTCCATTTTTTTCTTCGCAACTTTCCTTTGTATTTTGGATCTTTCTAGAAGTTTCTAGACCCTTCCCTTGCAACTTTCCTTTGTATTTTGGATCTTTCTTGAAGTTTCTAGAACCTTCTCTCGCAACTCTCCTTTGTATTTTGGACCTTTCTGGAAGTTTCTAGAACCTTCCAATTTGGCCACAAATTCGGTCAATCTTTCTTCTGGAAGTTTCTAGAACCTTCCATTCTTTTCTTCACAACTTTCCTTTGTATTTTGGACCTTTCTAGAAGTCTCTACATTCCTTTCTAACCCTCGAACACAACGGATGGATTGGATGGAGCAAGAAAAATGGGACCGCGTCGAATTTCTGATCTACGCCAGAGCGAACGAGCGTTTTCTTTAATCGCAAAAGATCGCCACGACTACGTATATTATTCTATGATTTTTAATGTGACCATCAACAGTCCATCGAATTTTCCCTCTTTCTGGAACCTTCCAATCTAGTCAATCTTTCTTTTCTATTCTAGGGCCTTTCTAGAACTTTCTAGAACCTTTTACATTTTCTTCGTCCGTTCCCCGAGCTCCCCAACACAACAATCCTCACAATCTTTCTTTTTGTATTCAAGGCCTTTCTGGAACTTTCTAGAACCTTTTACGTTCTTTCCGACCTCTCAAACACGACCAAGTGAGCAAAATGATGATTGATCAAAACCAAAGAGCTAGTTGAACAATCACTTCTGAATCGCAAAAGATTGCCATGATTGCATGTTGTGTGATTAATTGGACCATAAGCACTCGGTCGATTAATCCGAGGGCTAATCAACGATAAACACCCGTATAATTGTAGCCCACATTCAAAAGCCTACCCTTTCCTGTCCGCCTTTTCGATGCACATCAATCGATTCACAATGGAATGAAATAGTAGTTGTTATGACTTAGAACAACACTTCCCAGGTCATTGAGTAGGGGTTCGAATCAGAGGAAATCAACCAATCCGCCGATTCAATCGGTCAACTTAGACAATCATACGACTGCCAATTGTGCACATTCTGTCTTTCTTTCTTTGTTTCTCCTCCGTTATTCACTCTATTTTTTAAAAATAAAATAAAATAAAATAATATCCTTCCATTAGTTAAATCAAATTTACACAATACAAATTACCAAACAACTATCTGACAAACTGAAGTAATTGAGGATAGACTATTTCTCATCACTACTTGGACTTGTCTATGTGATTGGAGGTGGAAACAACCATGTTGGAGGTGTGAAGTTCCAACTTGGTGACTCACCTCGAAGCTGTAAAAAGGGCCCATTGCCATTGCTTTGATGCCGTAAATCACATATTTTAGGCCATCGAAACTAAATCGATAAGATTTTACGAACTGAGAATGAAATCGAACTACAAACCCACAAACCCTAGCAAAAAGCAATACACAAGACATACACACACCGGCACACGCCTACGCGCATGCACACATGCATATATGCACACATACATCCCACACATACATGCACGCATGCATACATGCATATGTACAATACATCCATGCACACATACATGCATGCATGCATACTTAATTCATATAGACACATGCACACACACACACATGCACAACGCATGCGTACATACATACATGCATACATAATTCATACGCGCACATGCACATGCATGCATGCGTAATTCATACATACACATGCAGATGCACGCATACATACGTGCATCACATGCATGCATACATACATGCGCATGCACATGCATGCATACATACCTGCGCATACGCATGCATGTATGCATAATTCATACACGCACGCACGCATGCCATGCATACACAGTCCACACATGCATGCATGCATGTACACATACCTGCACATACACAGACACACATGCATGCATGCATGCATGCATAATTCATACACACACGGACGCATGCCATGCATACATAATCCACACGCGCATGCATACATAACTTACACGCGCATGCATGCATGACTCCTACGCATACGCACACATGCATGCATGCGCATGCACATCCATACATACATGCCGAAATGCATGCATTCATCGTGCAGCATCGGCGACATACATACATGGCCATGCTCAGCATGCGTAGGCGAGCTGCAGTCTCGCAGATTTGGTGTTGAAGCTCCGCCTTCTCCGATCCTCCATCGCTCTCATCGCTTCCGATCCGCGCTACCTCCCTCTCCTCCTCACCGCTCCCTCCATCCTCGAACGGCGACGTCATGGAAGAGGCCGCCGCTTCGGATCGGCCGGAGGTAGAGAAGGAGAAAGAGTCGAAGGCGAAGGTCGGAGCTCTTGGCTTCAGCCCTGCCTCCTCCATCGCCCTCGTCTTCAACTACTGGAAAGGTACGGTCTTCTTCTTGGCTGAGGCGGAAACGGCAATTCGATCGCTCGCAAATCACTGCTTGCTAATCGATGCTATGATTCACCATCTTCTCAATTGAGTACTGGGCTCGAATGAACAAAGAAAGGAAGCAAATCTATGTACGAGAAGTGTGTACTTGTGTACGTACACATGAAAAACAGCATTTTTATGTATCTCGTACATTCTACGTGTGTATGATGTGTGTATGTTAAGTGTGTGTCTAACGTACGAATGCCATTTTTTTGTATGTACATGTTTGGATCTGCATATGTAAGTGCCCACTATGCATGCATGTGTTCTGTATTTCCGTGTGTATGCCTATGTGCATATGCTTACAAAAGACCGTGTTCACCTTCTAAGTTGGGATGCATTGGGGGTCACTCTGTCGATGCGCACATGTTTGCTAAATTGCGTTCCGTCAAATGCTTTTCTAAGCTGTAGATGTAGAAGGCTGAATCAGCTCAGCTTTGAATATCCAGCAGTGCTTTAATAAAGAGATGATCGCATCATGTTGGTGATTTAAGCTGAGTGCAAGGAATTATATCAGTTTAGGCAAAGGGAGCTACATTCAGAAGCATTCTGCAATCAGGCTGTCCATCTCTAATCACATCACTTTTAGTTGAAATGATTGGCCCTTATCAAAATCTCCCAAGAGGTTTCTCTCTTGTAGATATAGTTTACTTACGTTTTTCAAAGAAAGTGAGCTATGTACATTATCTGCATTCTGAAAAGCAGGCTATCAAGATACAATGAATATCTTTTTCACTGTTGAGGGAATTGATCCTTACTCTTGAAACAAGGTCTTAAGAAGTTCGTCTAATCGAGAAATGAGTCCCTTCTCGATCATCAGTCACAAATTGCTGCAGACAGACTTGCTGAAATATCATAACCAAATGTTGTCAATGCTTATTACTCAGATTTAGAGAAAATAACCATCACATCAAAGCATATGCTCATAAAGTGTATAAGGGATAAAAAAGTTTTAGTTCATCATACTTGAATTTCATCCAGCATTCATTAGACCAAATGACATCACCAAAAAACTCAATTGCTTGGGACACTTGCTTATAATTGTGTGTGCACTCTGACTTGACAAACTGCTCTAATTCTTTCGGGAGTTACATAGCGTGATAGTCTAGGGTCAGTTCAAATTAGAAGAAGCTAATATCGACTTCTCCCTGTCTGCATCATTGTTCCTCTAAACCTTTTCTTAGAGGTTTGGTACTCAAAATAGGCCCAAATTATCACTTTATAAAACACGCCATGTAGGAAATTTCCATTGATTGGGTGCTAGTATAACATTTCTGACATTTCCCTGGCCTGGACAGATTTTAATCTTGATAACGAACGCAGTAAACTGGATGAACAAGGTTTACAGATAGGAGAAAGTCAGGAGTCCAGCCTGAGAAACAGGAGAAAGCTTGCCGAAAGTACCCGTGGTATTGTTTCATTCTTATTCTTTCGATTTTGTACCTTTTTTACCTTAGTTGTAATATCACTAATGTAATCTTCATTGTTATAGATTTCAAGAAGGCTTCATCTGAAGAAAAGCAAAAGTTGTTTTCATCTCTGCTGAAAGGCTATCAAGAGGAAGTAGATAATCTGACAAAGCGAGCTAAATTTGGGGAGAATGCTTTTCTGACTATCTATCAAAAACTCTATGAAGCCCCAGATCCTGTTCCAGCACTTGCTTCGGCTACAGTATGTCGTAGAACATATTCTATGTTTCTAACTTGTTGTCTGTATATGACATATGTATGTACAAATTTGTGCGCACAGAAGTATACCTTTGTATGTATGAGATACAAAGACTATCAGTCAACACTTTATACACATATTCTTGCTCGTATGCAATAAATTAATCAAAGCCGTAATGCCTGCCTTACTTCATTATGCATGGAAAAGAGTAATGGATGGTTTAGGATTATAGAATATTTACAGTTTTGCTGCTGTGTCACATCAATGAGGGGTTATTAACATGTCTCTGTAAAAGGTTGCTATTAGTTTGCGTCCATTAGTGTATATTATCTTTATTTGGTATCACTATGCATCTGAATAAATGCCAGTGCCTTCCCACCACCAATTAATTTTTTTGGATACTCTTCTACTCAAGAATGTTGAAGCTATCTATGAAACCCAGGATAGAAGGATTGTATCCGTGAGTAGAAGGTTTGTACATTGCTGGCTTGTGTGGCTTATAGCCTGTAATATACAGCAGTAGGTATCCACGAATATCTGATCCACCCTTAGAATACTAATGGAGAGAAATGGTCCTATAGTAATTGTATTTCATGTTTATTTCTTTGCTTGCCTATTTGCAAAGTTCATTTCATACAGATTCTGGTTGTTTCAGTTCATTTGCATGTTGTTTTTGAAGCTCTTTACCATGACTACTGCAGGAACTGTCTGCAAAGGTGGCTGAACTAGAGTCAGAGAACCGGAAGATGAAACATGAATTGGAAGAATATCGAGCAGAATCAGCCCATCTTAGAAACCAGCAAGCTACAGTTAGGAGGCTGGAAGAACGTAACCGGCAACTAGAACAGCAGGTGCTTTCCACTGACAATTTGATTGTGAATGTTGTGTCGGGTACTTCATCTTGAGAAGGTTTGGTTCTTGTTCTAGATGGAAGAGAAAATTAAGGAAATAGTTGAAATGAATAAGAGGAGTTTAGCTGAGGAGAACCAGAAAATGTTGGAGGTTTTGAAGGACAGGTTTGCCTTAAAAATGTGCTTTCTATTTAAAAAATTTCATATATGGGATCTGCACTGAGTGTTTGGCTTCCAAACTGTTTAGAGAACAATCTCTACAAGATCAGCTACGGGCAGCTAAGGAGACTGTGCAGAACATGCAGCGGCTTCATGACTATGGCCAGAGCCAACTGTTTGAATTTCGAACTCAAACTGAAGAAGAGCGGGCTGCAAAACAATCAGAACTTAATCTGCTGACAGATGAAGTTGAGCGAGCACAAAGTAGATTACTGAGTCTTGAAAGAGAGAAGGTGCTCAGGAAATTCCTGTGTTTATTATCTTCATCCGACTTGTGCTTTGCTTCATTTAATTGTTGGCACTCTTCAAATGTAGGAGCATTTGAGATCTCAACTTCAAGCTGCTCATGGTGCAGAAAGCCACGTGCAAGAGAGGTCATCCAAATTTCTGTTTCTATTCTAGTTATCCTCTAATATGTCCTAGTTTTTCAATATTTTATTTTGGGAATAATAGGTCAGACATCAATTCAAGCAACAATTTGGAAGCATCGCTGATAGAGAAGGAAAGGATTATAGCCGAATTGCATGCTGAACTTCATACACTTGAAACTCAGTTATCAATAGAGCGTGAAGAGCATCTGTCTGAGCTGAAAAAGCTGAATGCATTGATGAATGAGAAGGTATATAGTCAAAATTTCTGTTTTTCTATGACATTTAAGGATGGGGGTGGATATTTGATATCCTCCTTTACATTTGAATCCATTCACAAATAAGGTTGTGTTGCTTGGTACCTTTGGCACTTTCCTTAGAGTATCTCTTCTTACAGATGTTAAATATAGAAGAACTGCAAAAAAACCTAGATCAAAGGCCGACACTTAAGCAAATGGAAGATCTCCGGAAACAAGTCAAGATCTTACAGGTATAATCACAAAATACTAACCTTTGTGCTCAGCTCTTAAGTGGGTGAGTTGTCACAAGTATTTATTTTAATCATTCATAACTCTAAAGTATTCTATGTGATTTTTCATAGCAGAAGATGAGAAGGTTTGTAACATGTATATGCCTTTATCTGTGAGAAACTTTCATAGAGAAACGTCTCAACAGATGTATGGTTGAAAATATGCTAATTTCTTAGGAGGAAGATTAGTAATACATCTTTAAGTGTACGCTCAAATTTGAAAGAGTTATTTTGGTCACATTTGTTTAGGCAGTTGGTTATAACTCCATTGAAGCTGAAGACTGGGAGTTGGCAGCTACAGCGCAAGATATGAGTAAACTTGAAGCACTACTGCTTGATAAGAACCGGAAAATGGAGCATGAGCTAACTCAGTTAAAGGTAGGAAAACCTCATAGAATTTCTTCGTGAATGATTACATTTTAGTAAAGTGGCATTTGGTTTGTTAATGACAGGTACAATTGGCAGAAAAGGTAAATGATATAGAACTATCTGAAGCCAATGTTAAGGAGTTAGAAATTAAACTTGAGCAGCAGCAACAACTCATAGCCAAACTTGAAGAAGACATTCTTAAGGTATTTGGTCATCTCATGGACACACCCTACCAAAATAAAACTCAAATGGAAGATAAAGTGAATTCAAGTCATCTGGCTGACTTTTCCTTCAGGGATCGAATTCAATAGACAAGAGAGCCATCAAGTTGGAAGATTGGGATCTTCCAGGATTAGGGATAAGTGACATTATTGAGGTTTAACCCTAGATTTTCTTATGTCATTTCATTTGGCATTAGATGGATAGATATTAAGATGTAGCATCTAGAGGTATATTCGTGATGCTCTAAACAGGGTGGATTGAAGCAAGGTAAAGATGGGGAAGACCAGACTTCGATGCTTCAAGTAATCTGCAATCAGCGAGATAGGTTTCGACAACGCCTGAGAGAAACAGAGGAGGTGAAATTTCCTATCTGTGCTTTTAAGAGGTACTTTTTGGAGATAGTTTTGTGTATTTTCTCATGTTTTCACTAAATACTATAGGAGTTACGGCATCTGCAAGATAAGAACAAATCTCTTGTGGTGGAGCTAGAGAAATGCAAGGAAGATAATGTGAAACTATATGAAAAAATTCGGTATATACAAGACTACACACAAGACCGTCCATTCTCAAGAGGATCCAAGAAGGTTTGTAAGTGATGATCTTAAGCACAAATTATATATACTTGTGTCCATTTAAAAGCTAACAACGTTGTTTCCTCAGCGTGGTGAGGATTTAGAAACAGGTTTTGGTTCAGATGTTGAGTCTAAGTACAAGAAGATATATGAAGAGGATATAAATCCATTTGTGGCCTTCTCCAAGAAGGTATAAACTGGATGAGAGTGATTCAGTTAACTTCGCAATGTTTCACAGCATTTAAATTTTATTAAAAGGGTCTGCGGTCACTTTTGTAGGAAAAGGAACGCAGATACAAAGAGCTAGGACTAAGAGATAAGATCACATTAACTAGTGGTCGGTTTCTTCTAGGGAACAAGTAAGTTAAAAATAATTGAGATATCATCCCTTGTTGTGATATCATCGTGAAAATCATTAGGGGTGATTTGCTTATTCCATTTCACCGTAATGTGCTTTTAGATATGCTCGAACCTTTGTCTTCTTTTATTCCATTGGGCTTCACCTGCTTGTTTTTGCGAGTCTATATCGGATGTCAGCATTAAGTTACCATGGGTAAGTTGCACTTCACTTACGTTTCTACATCGGAAACTATGTTAACAGCCCTTTCTGAGTATTTTATTCTCATTTTATATCAGCAGCGGTGACAAATTCACTTCGCAGTCAAATATTCTGAGCTTCACAAATAATACCGAAGGAGGGATGAATCTTCCATCTTAAGTTTGGAACAGTTTGGGGGGTGTGGGAGACCAGATTCATAAGCTGTATATTTCTTCTTTGATTTTGGCAATGGTTGCCTTTTTTTTCTTATACATGATAGATACATTCCTTGGGTTATTGAGAGCTCAAATCGATTCCTGATGCATGCTCAAGGCATTTGCTTTGGTAGCAGATGTGCATTTCAGGGTGTTGTGAATTTGTATGGAATCGGCAAGAAGCTAACGTTTGCAGCTTACAAAATATTATTGCAAAGAGAATCTTTGGGTTCACAAAAGCTTTGAATCAGAGTCAAAATACCAAGGGAAGCTTTGGGTTCACAAAAGCTTTGAATCAGAGTCAAAATACCAGCAGATTGATGAAATCGGTTTTTGCGCAGCTAACACATATATATGCATCACAATTTCATATACAAGAATGTGCAATTATCTCAATTGTAATCTTGGCAGGAAATGGCGAGTTTTCTGAATCAAAAGCCTGAGATGCTGAAGTATACAAATTGCATGAAATGATGGGCTCTTTTGAATAGAGATTTCATTTTGTTCTGCTCTTTTTCTCCAAAAACAGAGCAACTTCTTGTGCCTGTAGATCTGTGTGTTGTGTTTCTCTGTTTCAGATCTCCATGACCGCCATAGCCGCCGAGCCTTTGCCTCCTTGCCTGCAGCAGCTTGTGGAAGATGACGGCCTCTCCTCCGTCCCTGCTTCCTACATCCACCCTCCTCAGGAAATCGACATGATCCAGCGACACCTGAGCTCCGGAGAGGCCGCCCACATCCCCGTCATCGACATCCATGGTCTCGCCTCCCCTCAGCATAGACCCCTGCTCCTTCAACGTATCAAAGAGGCCTCTGCGGATTGGGGCTTCTTCCAGGTACTACCATCCTTCTGAAGCATGCACATGAATCATTTCACATCTACAGCAGCGTACATGCTTCCCTGACATGTGAGAACATGCACAGCAATTCCATACATCTATTGTTTACATGCATGCATCTCTACACTTCTTACGGCCTGAAAACATGTGTTGTCTAAGACATGCCATTGATACGGAGAGAACATGAGCCGCCATATGCTTTCTTTGCATATGAGACATACTCTTTGGGCAATGAGACATGCGCATATGAGTGCTGATGAACCAGAAAGTTCCCTGATTTGGGGCTCATTTCTGGGTTTCCTTGTTGGAATCTTGTTAATGTTGTTGTCAGCTGCAGGTTGTTAACCATGGAGTGCCACAGCATGTGTTGGAGGAGATGAAAGCATCTTGCTCGAGATTCTTCCTCCAGCCCTGGGAGCTGAGGAACATGTACAGGAGCCAGAGCTTCGACGACCCAGTAGCTTACTCCACAAGCTTTAATCCTGGCAAGGAGAAGGCCAATGACTGGAAAGACGTGCTCTACGTGAGGGACTTCCCAGAAAACCTTGTCGATGGTTTTAGCATCGCGCCTGATATCTGCAGGTTCCTCTTACTTTCTTTCTCCCTTTCTTTTTCTGTCTTCTTTGCATTTTTTCTTGTCCCTGCCTTTAGGGATGCCGTCTTTCTTGAAGCCTTTAGAAGTGGATGTTATGACGAGACAGAAGTAGATATTAATGTGAGCGATTTCTTTCCAGCATTGGCTCAATAGGTATTATGCCATTAGGCCGAGATCTACATGCCTTCAATTTTTCGTTGTGATTTTCTCATGGTTTTATCCTGATACTCAGGTTACGGTTTTCCGAGATAATGGAATCTCTGAATGGGCATCTTAAAATCTTATACTTTCCAGGCATTGAAGGTCTATGAAGCCCTATTGATTCCAAGTATAAGCCTTTCAATGATGCTCTTTTTTTTTATGCATAGTATCTTAAAAAGAGGGGGCAAAGAGACCGCATCCATTGAAACATACTTTTTGTTGTGGACACACCTGATGCATCATTACAACCTAACCTAAAGCCAATGTTTATGAAACATTTTGTGGCGTTTTATGCTAAAAAGACGTTGCAGCAAAGCGAATAGATTAGATCTCATCATTAGGACTTTGATTTTCAGAAGAGCTTTTCAAGCCTTCAAAGACGCAGTTGCAATGCTTGCAAATCAGCTATATGAAGCAATTTTTGAGGGATTGGGTCTCACCCCTGATGATATAGAGAAGAAGTTACCTGGCATACCATGGCTTGCTATGTGTGTGAATTACTACCCACGATGCCCAGATCCAAGCATTACATATGGTTCAACCCCACACAGAGATGCTGGATCACTCACCATTCTTCTACAAGATGATGTACCTGGCCTATGGTTCCAAAAGAACAACGAATGGGTTCAAGTCAAACCTTTGGTCAATGCATTTGTTGTCAGCATTGGAGATCAAGTAGAGGTATATCAAACCCCTCAGTTCATGCAATTGTCAAATGCATAAACATTATATGTCAATGCTTTTTCTTAACATAGATATTCACTTGTAGATACTGAGCAATGGGTTGTATAAAAGTATCAAACATACAGTGCTTACCAACTCTGAGAGATCCCGTATATCAGCTGCTTGCATTTTCGGGCCAAAAGAAGATGAAGACATAGCTCCTATAGAAGCACTGCTAAGTGAAAACCGACCAGCAGTCTATAAAGCAGTGAGATTCAGCAACTACTTAGCAGATGTATATAACATGGAACTTTTGAAACTCTGACAGGGTGAAATGCTGAAGTTCTTCCATCAAGGAAGCATATGCAACTATTGCTCAATGCTCTACCGCATTAATTGGCTTGTTTATTAATAAAACAACAGAACTCATCGATTTCCCACTCGGGGGGAAAATGATGATGCTTGGTTTCCAAATGTAAGAATTCCTTTGGTCTATGGAATGTATGAACTGGTGCTTTTAGGAACTGAATTCATCCCTCGTTCAAAATCGTGAGCATTAAAATATGAAAATATTGGACCCGATCAAAATCGTGATCACTTAAGTATGAAAATACTGGCCAGAAATATTTCAAGAAATTCCCTAATATTTAATCTTCAAAAGGTGAAGATTTGTTGATGAACATTCTAAGCAGCTACGGATTAGCAAAGATACCGATTACGGATCAAATGCCTGCATACTATGCACAGGATAATCCCAAGTCTTGGGCGTAACATGTAGACTTCACTGCAATGGACTGGGGTTGTCTGATCAATGAGATGAAAAGCCCAAGGAATAATGAGCTAAAATGTGTCTTGAATGTGTTGCTGATTTTACCTCAACAAGATGAGGATTTGGGCTATGGCGTTCTCATATTAACATTCAACATGGGCCAATTTTTCAGCAATTTTTGTATGCTTGAAAAATGTTAACCTCTCACATGTCATCAACTTTCAATCATCATATGAGTGCACAAATAAATGTAATCAGACACTCTAAATATCTGTGATCTGTTGGCCGTCTCCACTATAACCACCAAAATACAAGATTTTGAAACACTCTTTCAAAACATCTTGACCCGAAGCAATGAATAGTCAAAGGTCTTTGATTGCTGAGAAAGATATGATAGACCCTCATTATAACCAAGATTTCTAACTCATGTTTGTGAATGTCTGAGATTGGTTTCCTGGAATATGATAGATTTCAGTTTGTGGCATATACTCTCACAGGGTTCAGACACCACGGTGTATACGACCAAATATTTGACAACAGAATTATGACTGAGTGCTAGTCAATGGCGAATGCAAAAACAACGAATACAACTAAATGTTCTTAATGGAGTTTATGTACTCCTTGCCTTTCTACTACTGGTTCCAGAACCCATCTGTCCATCGGTTCTTGAAGAACGCCAACCTTCAGAAATTTACAGTGAGCTGTCTACTAGCTTTCTCTACCATTGAATGCAGAAAAGGCTGCAATATAAAATATCACGGTTGAGAAATCACTAACTCCAGAGGCAATACAAAGTTCTTTGGACAAAGAAAATCAACTTATTTACAACTACTCCCTCTGTTTTTTAGGGTTTGGTCAGTGAAACACCACCACAAATCACATTATATGGGAACGATAATGCTTTAATAGTGCAAATGGCACACATCAACATTCTGATAATAATCATATATTATGCTGGCTCAGTGCTAGCCTGTATGCTAGTTTTTTTTTCATATTTATGCTAGGCATTTATCCCTAAGGATTATTTGCATACCTGGGTAGGGACTTATGCTACAAATGTAGATAGGATCAGCAACAGTAACCATAAATAAAAGTTAGTCCGTTACATGGAAATGATTGCCCAACTTAGGTACAATCATGGGAAAGTTTTTATCTGAATATACATTTGAATATTTCCAATCTTGCTTCACATCCACTCCTATATATATATATATATATATATATTATGGTTTGGTCTGTGGAAAGTAAATACACATTGATGAATTAATGAGTGCACCATAAACTTTCTTGAGACCAGAGTAAGCTATGATTATGAACTGTACAGTTGTTGCAACAAACCCTTGCCAGACAGCATATCTGAACAAGAATAAGTTACTGCTCCACAGACTTGCGCACACACTGCCGCACTTTCCTGTGATAGAAAGAAAACAAAGCCCATGATAAGACAGAAAAGTTTGGTTTAGGTATCTAATGTTGGCCTACATACACGTGCACACATACAAACATTGCCACACATAGACTTATCTTTGTGTATGTGTATACAAATGTGTTCTAAGGTTGTCCATCTAAGAGTATTAGCCGCAATTTTGTTTCCTTTTTATAAAACTCCACGCATGCAAAGCAGAATTCACACAGGCTATATGTACAGCTCAGGTGGATATCATTAACATAATGTTAAAACAGAACAGCAAGGAAGAATTTACCTATTATACATTTTAATATCATTTTGATACAAATGTGCTGCCCCTGGATTGGCGGGGCTTGCTGGATTGGGATCTGTCAACAGAGACTGTATTGTAGAAAACCAAAAAGTTAGCATACTCAGCAAAAAGATGTAAAAGGTGCAAAAATCACTCACCAGCATTTATTACGAAAATAAGAGGCTACCTGAATAGAAGTAAGAATTGTTGACACATTATGGCATGGAGACCAAGCATCTTGAATAATATCCATGCATAAAGTACCATCTGTATATACTGCGAGAGTACAACGGTCACCATCATATAAGTCTAGCATGCACAATGTTGCAAGAAAACATACAATGGTTTTCTTAAATTGAGGGAGCTTTTCTTTTTTTAACTAACCATCAACCCCATGTATTTAAGTTCCCTAATTAGAAAACTTTATATTCGCACTGAAATACTCACCATTAGGATGAAATACTTCTGATGTAAAGCGAACCCTCGGAGGTTTCTCCGGATAGTGTTCACCAAAAGTAAGACGCAAAGAGAAGATACCACCTGAGCAAACAAACAACATCATATGATCATTCTTGAAAGAATAAACTCTGGATTCAAACACGATGGGAAAAGAAATGTTGAGAAATCAACCAATAACATGTCAGATAGACTCTGAGCATCTGAACAGTTTGGTACTGGAAGCCCTGTTTTAGGGAATAACAGCAACCAGAACACTAGGGTTCACTCATTCAGCCATCCTTTGTAAGGATGTCCAAAACTCAAGAGAAGCGTGCTCAAAAAACCAATAACCTAGGCATCAAATTATAACAACCAAGTAGAATCCACAAGCAAATATACCCCTAAATCTTGATGAACAGAAACATTTCATCCATGTGCTTCCCTTTTCTTAGGCTGAATGCATAACTCAGAGATTATGGACATAAAAGTTAAGAGGGAGAGAGCACAGTGTGCAAGACAAGGCATGGTTGCCATAGATATCCTGTAGGTAGCAGATAGTTATCATCCCCCCCAATACTACCCAGGAGTATCATATAGAATGTAGATGACAGGTAGTTTCTGCCCCCATGTAATAACATAATACAACAGATCATGTTGTAATATGAATACCATCTGATTAAAGAACGCATCGGTGGTGCTTAAATCCTTAAGCCAGCAAAAAAAAATCAAAATTTTTACTGTAAATTAAGCAAGCGCTCTGACATCCGTGATGTCAATGCCAGTTGGTTTTGAACCGCATGTTTGGGCACAATACAACAGTTAGTGTAATATGGACACTATTTATTTCAGAAACCCGTCAGCCTTTGGGCTAGCAAAAAAAAATCAAATTTCCTGAAATTAAGTAAGCCAGAAATGTCTATAATGACAATTGGCTTTCAGCCCCATCTAGTCACATAATACAACAAATTATACACTGGTACGAACAGCATTTGATCGATACCAAAGACACATCCTCAGTACATAAAGCCTATGCCAAGCAAAAACTTATTTTTTCTGTAAATTGATGGAACTTGGTAGAATTCCAGGGTTGGGAGACTAGAAAGACATGACATTTCCAAACGTTTATATATTTACAATGCATGAGTAGGAAACGAGTACCAAGAATTGTTTCATCAAGAAATGCGTTGTGAGCAAGAGATTGAATAGTGAGGAGAAGCTTATATTACCTTCCCATGGAGTGTCGTCAGGTCCAAAAATGGTAGCACTCCATACAAATAGATTCTCTTCTCCATGAGGACTTGCACTGCATCCCTGTAGGCAACAGAGGATGGAAAATAACTGGGTAGGAGAATCCAGAAAAGAGGACAAAGAAAATTTGGCTACGCACACAAAACAGAGACAAGGGCATGAAGTTTTAACTAGAACACAATATCGAACTAAGATTACCAACAGAACAAAACATCGCACAAAATCACAGATCATCAGAAAACAGAAGAAAAGCAACCCAAGTCAATGAGAAGACAAGCAGGAGAGGCAAAAAAACTAGACTACTATCGACACAGTCAGCAGCACCAGGGCCACAGGAACAAACAGAAATCATAAAGCCGCAAAGAGCCAATACCGATACAACTCTAAAAAGCTCGATTTCAGCCCATGATCAACAGAAGCAGATCCTTGAAAAATGGAAGCACGTGAGGAAACTATCAAACCAAATGGAAAGCGGCGGGGGAGGGAGGGGAGCCCGGGATGAAAACCTCGGGGGGTTCGTTGCAGATGGACTTGAGATCGGACATGAGGCGTAGCTGGGCGGAGGAGGCCATGGGAGCAGCAGCAGCAGCAGCAGGCGACGAAGAAGGAAAGAAAAGGAAGAAGGAAGAAGAAAGGAAGGAGGAACAACAGGGAAAGGGAAAGGGGAAGGGGAAGCTGTGTCTGGATCGCTCTCCCTGCTCGTAATGGCGTGCTTCTGCGCTCTCCTTTCTTCTTCTTTCTGCAGGTCGAAGCAGAGAAAGACAACAAGATCCACACGTTTTCTGACTTGTACACAAAACACACACGATGATATGATCATGATGGATGCATGCGAATGATGGATGCGGTGCAGGGCATGCACATGATGATATGATGATGCATATGTGCCATGGTGGTATGATGATGGATGTGTGCAATGAATGCACAGGATGGTATGATGATGGATGTGTGCGGTGCATGCACATGATGTTATGATGATGGATGTGTGCGATGCATGCACATGATGGTATGATGATGGATGTGTGCGATGCATGCACATGATGGTATGATGATGGATGTGCGCGATGCATGCACACGACGGTATGATGATGGATGTGTGAGGTGCATGAACAGGATGGTATGATGATGGATGTGCGCGATGCATGCACATGACGGTATGATGATGGATGTGTGCGATGCATGCACATGATGCTATGATGATGGATGTGTGCGACGCATGCACATGACGGTTTGCTCATGGATGTATGCGATGCATGCACTGCATTCAAGTCAGTACGCATATGACTCATGAATGTATGCATGCGTGTGTGTGCATGTATACATGTGTGTGCGCGTGCATGCATGCATGTGAGATGAATGTATGTGCGCGTCCGTGCATGCATGTACCTCCGTATGCATGCATGTGAGATGAATGTATGTGTGCGTCCGTGCATGCATGTACCTCCGTATGCATATCGGTGTGTGCGTGCATGTATGTGCATGCGCATGCATGCATGTAGGTCTGTATGCACGAACATGTGCGTGCGTGCATGCATGCATGTGTATGCATGGACGTGCATGCGTGCGTATGTATGTGCGCGTGTGCATGCATGCATACATCGAAGTCTACATGTATGACTGTATGTATGCATGCATGCATGTATGTGGTGCGCATGCATACATCTAAGTCTATATGTATGGCTGTATGTGTTTATGCATGTATGACTGCATGTGTGCGTGCATGCATGTATGTGTGTGCATGCATACATCTAAGTCTATAGGTATGATTGTATGTGTTTCTGCATGTATGACTGTATGTGTGCGTGCATGCATGCATGTGTGTGTTTTTTTATGTATGTGTATGTATGTATGTGTATGCATGAATGCACATGCATTATATGTGTGTGGTGCCAAAACAGCTTGCCAGCGCATAGTACATCTATATGTCGATATGCATGCATGTATGCGGAACCTGGCTTGGCTGATACTGTTCCAGATGAATGAAGGGTACGAAACCACGCAATGGGGGCCCGATGCAGAATGGGCCATTTCCTGATTGCTAGACTTCCATTTCGTTTCATGCTATCGATCCTACTCTCGAGCCCATTGAGCATTCAGCAAGCAGGATTCTCCCCGTGCTCATCATCAGCAGATTCCCATCTTTGACCTCGTTCGAGGCTTCATCTGCAGGTTTCCATGTATTTTGCTAAAGTTTCGCTAATGGCAAAAAGAAAAACAACTCCCATCTCTGACCTCGTTCGAGGCTTCATCTGTAGGTTTCCATGTATTTTGCTAAAGTTTCGCTAATTGGCAAAAAGAAAAACAACTACAAAATTTGATGCATCTACCTCGATCCAGAGCTTGGTGTCAGTGATAATAGGGTTGGTAGTAAGATTTGCCTACCTATCCAGATGCTTGACCTGCAACATTTAGGAGCACCCCTTAGATAATGTTATTGGACTCTGGTAAATTCTATATGGCTCAATGCATGTGCCCACCGCATTCCATGGATGGTTAGTGTGAATCCAACTCAAGAAACTCTCTCCGATATATTGGCTTTGCATTGAAGGGGGATCGAAGCAATAGGACATCAACTTCAAAGGTATTTAAAGTCAATCCAATCATCTTGTAATAACTGACAAAGCTACGAAATCATTAACTTTAATTCTAGCACATTAGGTCATGGATGATAGCCCGAAAAGAAGAGAGATGCTCAACGATCCACTAAGTAAGATTTATGCCAATATTCATGATGATTTCAACATATGATTAAGAATCATGCACATAACAAGGCTCAAGCAACTACATTGAAACCCAATCCACCTAGTTAGTGCAACTACATCGAAACCCACTCCATGGTTTGTCTTCTAAGCATGATTGACTTACGCCGATTACTAGTACCTGAGCAAAAATATCGACACGGACAATGAAAGCCTCGTCCTGATCCTTTTGACATCATGAATGAAGCCACCACCATCTGCAATCTTATCCGTTTGACGCAATCAATAAAGGTTCTTATGAGGGTTGCTAGGCCGTGTATTTGTACACCTCTTGATTGGCCCCCTTTTAAAAAAGACCCTTCAATAATTGATTTATCTAGATCCCGGTTAACCAATTTCACAACATTCGTGAATATACATACCTTCATGTAAGTTTTCCGCATGTATCTGATTTACTCTTGCAAGCTGGAGAGGCAACACGGTCTCCAACTTCTATTATAGTCAATCAACTTGTTAGCAAAATGGTGAATACATGTACAAGTTGTTGACATATATGAGAGTAGGGCGAGAGAAGCTGATAAACTAGATTTTACAAGAGAGGAGATTTCTTGAGAACAATTACATCAAATGTGATTTCTAGACGCTGGACATAAATCTCACGGTAATGCATTCAGATTATTCTAAGAAGATTATGAGCATTCATAATTCCTGTGTTTAGTCTAAGCATCGAGTAGAGGTTGGTTCTCAACTCCAACTTAAGAGAGCTTATGAAGATCTATGTCTGCTTTCAAATATTAACACATTCTTTTATAACCTGGAAAGAGCTTTGATCAGTCTTTACCCTCCAAATGCAGGCCGCGTACATCGCCCACCTAACCTCCACGGTCAAAAGCCTAACAATGTCAATCAATTGAACTTTATATTCCCTGCAATGAATGAATGAGCTCTGAAGGATTGCCTGGTCAATGACACTTATGTAGTGGTTATACCTACTCCCAAAGCTCCTTCATCTTAACTTGTCCTGCTGCATTTTTGCAGAGATCCACTTATGGAGCCATGTATGGGAAGCTCATCCTTTGGCCTCAGTTGCTCTCTTTGCCTACATCTCAAGCCAAGAAAACACATAGTAATCAGTCAAGCTGCATTGACCTGTATCTGAAGTCAAATAAATTTGACATGTAAATCATATATAGATGTGTGTAAATTTCCACCTAATTATATGTATGTATATCTGTATGTAACAGTCTTTCGTCCTAGAGATAATGGATACTACGATATGATATTTAATGTAAGCACATACCCAGCTATTAATCGTCATGTGCATGCATAATGTTTCCACAAGCAGTTGGATTGGCATTGCACATATCCATAATCATCATGACACACACGATGAATCATGTGGCATGAGTCTCTAATAAAGACACTAATTGGGTAAGGGACAGAAATGGAGAAGCGCACACGTGGTAATAAGCACAAAAAGGGTATTTGGGAGATTTCAATTTTTCCTCCAATATGCATCACAGATAGACTTCTTTTCTCCCCTGGTTCCCACCAAGCTACACAACACAACCTGTACCAGTAAAAGCAGCAGTGTAAATGCCCACAGGTAAAATGCCCTAATTCTCTTCCATGCTCTGTCGAAATTCATGTCCATGCTTTCTTGCTTGCATACCATGCCTTCATTGGCCCCTGTATAGAGGAGGAGGAGGAGGAGGAGGAGGAGGAGGAAGAAGAAGAAGAAGAAGAAGAAGAGATGAAAGCTATGTATCTACGACACAGACTGTTTGATTTGCATAAGATGATGTACACAACCATGTAAGGCTTGTATAGATGCAAAACCTGCCAAGAAGGACTCGGGAGTTTTAGCAACAGCAACAGCAGCAGTAAGAAGAAGAAGAAGAAGAAGAAGAAGAAGAAGAGATGAAAGCTATGTATCTACGACACAGACTGTTTGATTTGCATAAGATGATGTACACAACCATGTAAGGCTTGTATAGATGCAAAACCTGCCAAGAAGGACTCGGGAGTTTTAGCAACAGCAACAGCAGCAGTAAGAAGAAGAAGAAGAAGAAGAAGAAGAAGATGAAGATGAAGATGATGATGATGATGATGATGATGATGATGATGATGAACAGGGGAGTACAGAAACCCTAATTCTAGATTTGGCTTGCTTACCTCACTGTACAGTAGAGGGGGAATATGCTGCCTTCCATAGCCTCCATTGCTTCTTCCCAAGGATTGGTGAGCTGGAGAAGGAAATGGTGGAAGCATGGTGCTCACAAAGCTGCTTCTGCTGCCACAATGATGAAGATGATTGTGGTATGCCACATCCTGTGTGTAAATTGGGCAGCTGTAATCCAATGCCAGTCTAGTGTGCTTTCATCATCTTCTTCACCTCCATCATCATATCCACCTCCACCTCCTCCTCCACCTCCTCCATCACCATATCCACCTCCTCCTCCTCCTCCATCACCATATCCACCTCCACCTCCTCCTCCTCCACCTCCATCTCCACCTCCTCCTCCTCCTCCTCCTCCTCCTCCTCCTCCTCCTCCACCACCACCTCCACCTCCGCCTCCACCACCACCACCTCCTCCTCCACCTCCTCCTCCACCTCCTCCTCCTCCTCCTCCTCCTCCTCCTCCTTCACCACTGTCACCAGCACTTGACTCATCCTCTCCCTCTCCTTCTCCCTCTCTTTCCCCACACTCCTTGCTCTCCTTGGCCTTGAGCCCTTCCCACTCTGACCTCCCCTTCCACCATCATTTCCAACCCCACCTCATCCACCATGGCCCCTCCGCTCCACCTTCCCATCTCCACACAACCAAGCACAATGTGGGCAGGGCCGTCGGCATCGCCTTCATCACCATTGCCGCCTCGCTCCAGCTCCTGCTCGCTGCATTCTTGCTGGTGAGAAAAAGAAAGCGCAATCTTAGGAAGTAGCCAAATGGTAGCAGCACTTGAGTCATTGTTTCAGGTTGGGAACCACACTGCCGGACAGACATATAGACATACGTATGTATGTTCCGAGCATGTTCCTAGAGATGCATCTGATTTCAATCAAAAAGATTTTTTATCTTGTGCTAATCAGATCATGAAGAGAGCAATCGTGTTCTGAGAAACGGTTTCATGAAGCAAATATCTATCCATTTCAATCATTCCAGGGCTCTTATCCCATTTGTTTTCAGCACATTGGGACGTACGTATGCATGTTCTTCTCAGGAGCCGATGTCTCTTATAGCGGAGATATAATCTTGGCAAGGGGTAACGGATCCAGATATGGAACTCTCTATCCTAGCAATTATCAATACAATTTTTTGTAGGGTTATCCTTCCTGAGCTGGGGTTCTTGAGGACGAGGATTAAATGCTTCTCTCTTTTCCTCTCCTGTATTGAGATCTGATTTCTTCTGTAACTTCAAAGATCGCCCAGTTCATATCCTCCAGTCAATCTGGTTCATTTTTTCTGTGCTTTGACTTTCGTCATAATGGGAGTAGCAAGTGACAGTGTTTCATGAATTGGTGGCATGTAAGTTTCTCTTTCACCCTGTAAGATGCTGTTCTTCTGATGTTTCTTCTTTTAATCACCTCATGGGCTTTGGGAGAGAGCTAGAATCTTATGGTTGTTGGAAAGGGCCTTACCGATTCAAACTATGTATATATCTTACGTGTTTATGTGAGTCTTGCTGAGATGGTACCTTTTTTAATCATCTCGTGGGCTTTGGGAGAGAGCTAGAATCTTATGGTTGTTGGAAAGGGCCTTACCGATTCAAACTATGTATATATCTTACGTGTTTATGTGAGTCTTGCTGAGATGGTACCTTGGATAAAAAGAAGCTTTCTGCAACCACTTTTCCTTTTTCTTCTTCAACCGACAAATATCTTACGGTTTACCTGCATCAACTTGTCCCACAGTGCACATCAAGGTTAGAACCAAGTCTCACTGTTTTAGGGGCTTTACAAAGCACATGGCCACATATGCTTTGGCCATGTCTCACTAAAGAGAATTCAGATTTCTGATACTTATATTCTCTCTAGCCATATATGCTTTAGAAAGTAAGGAATCAAGAATATATCTACCCAATTACCTATACATCTGTATTCGACACTTGAAGAGATCGCGTAAGCATCTTGCAACACATTTGAATCAATTCCCATGCACCTGGTTGTGAACGAGCAACTCATGCCAACCCAGCTCCATGATATTGCATCAACTCCTCTCAGAGGTGTCAGATCATCATCAGACCTAAAGTACCACTCATACACTTTGGTTATGCATCATTGAACAGTAGTTAGTGTGAACTCTCCAAAAGCTGCTCAGCTCATGCAATTAACTACAGATAGATTTCTTCTCCTACATCAATCAGATACTTACAACTTTCAAGCTATGATCCTCAAAACAATAGGGCTGCATTTTGCTTTCAAAGAGAGGGAACACGAAAAAATACACAACTTTGTATGAGAAGAGCAGCATCGAAGAGAATAAAAAATCACTAGGCTGTGATCTTCAATAGATAGAAACCTTCATATACTTACATGACCTTGACAATGGAAGTCGAGAAAGAAGTAAACGAGAAAATACACTTGCATCATGAGTATAGGAAATATGCAAGAAAAGTACTTCAGGACAACCGTCGACTGATAATCAAGTCAAAATATGTGACTGGCTGCTAATGCTTGAAGCTAGTAATAATCGGAACAAGAACAATGAGGATGAAAATGAGTAGCATAAGGATGGCAATACACATATATTTGCGAGTGTTTCCTTTGTATTTCTTCGCAGCCTCAAGATCCTGTCGTCCCTTATCAATGTATTGATTGGCATGATAAACATAGTGCTCAATATCATTCAGTTGCTCTCCCTGAGATTCGACAAGCACAGCCATGTCGAGGAATATCTGATGGAGCTCAATCAGATTCTTCTCTATCTCTTTCACAGCATCATGCCTCTCTTGAAACTCTCGGATAGTGTCCATCACTTGACCCCTTCCTTGCTCTTGAATAGCCCTCTGAAGAAAATTCTCACTTTCTCCAGTTTCTATTATCTGTTCAATAGTAATTTCATCAGGTTTTTGACCAGTGACAGTAAAATATCTTCGCTCCACAGTTTCTTTGTAATCTCCTACTATCCTTTCCCTCAACGTTTGGAATTCTCCCATCAAATCCTTGAGCTTCTTCCTAAGGGAGCTTGTCACACCTGTTCGAGCTCGATCAGTAGGGGTTCCTATTTCACAACCAGGATTCTTCCGATTTGCTGCATTTGCCTTATCGAGGTCTTCAAGCTTTGCCTTGATAGATTTGGCCTTCCGCAGTACCTCTTCCACATCACGATCCATTCTATCCCGCAGTTCTTTCATGGCCACAGCTTTATGTATTGTTTTGCTTTCTTTGTTTTCCCTCTGAAGATTGGCAAGAAGGCTTTTCACTGTTTCCATATCAATGTTCACCAAATTCACCTCCTGAAAGAATGTGTGAAGGCTTTGATCTCCCTGAAGATCTTCACTTACTTCACCCATTTCCACATCTCTCATTACATCCCTTTTCAGATCCACATAATCTGTAGATTTCATGAAAGACTTGCCAAGAAGATCGTTCATTGTGCTAATCCGTGAAAATCAGATCTGCAAGGAGAGACAAAGTAATACATGCTTATGTATAGCGTGCAAAAATCTGAAACAAATCTACAAAGTTCCTGCCCAAAGGAATAGGCTACGTCATTGGAAGAATCAAAACAAATAATGAACACATTGTTCTCGAGATTAGTGATCACAGCATAGTGTCAAACATCATTGCGATACAATTTATGGCTGATTCAGAATTTGCATTGCCCATTAGTCCATTTAAAATTTTAGAATTCAAAAACAGCATAAAAGAAGGTTTGTACGTGAACATTGTGCTCCAAACAAAATGCACGCTGAACAAATTACAAGAGACATGTCATAAGCAGCAATCATGTAAGCCAATATCGGAAAGAGAGACAAAATAACAATAGATAAATGGCAATCGACAAGAGAGAGAATTCGATGAACTATGCATCTACGTATCTCTCAATAGCAACGCCTGTAAAACAGATGATGAGAAACGCTACCGTTGCTTCGAAGTGCACTTAAAGAAAAATGCGAATTTGAAACTGTAATGTGAACAAGTTACAGACTTGATTCAGATGTTACTGACGAACAAATGAAATTTTGTGGAAACTATTGTCAAACACCAAGTAGAAGATCCCTCGAATTTCAGACTATTCCATGCAGAAAATGTAAGAAAGAAATATTTCAAAAGCAGTTCGCTATCCATGATTACTGAGAACTGATAGCGAAACTTTTGTATCTAGAATCAATCGATGTCAAAAATCCCCAACGCATCTTTAATGTTTAAGCCCGCGATTGCCAAAATAAGAGAAAGCAACCCCGTATTCACTGTTGGGGAAGGCATAAGAAAACCACAGACAGTATTCAAAAGAATACAGTGGATTATCTGAAGACGAACGGGTCGTAAACGCATCATATTGAACTACATGGATCAAATCTTCGTCGCACTTCAGAAAACACAAGGCCGATTCATGCAGCCAGAGAACAAAAACGCGAAGAATAAAGCGGAGTCAGAAAAGGTTAGAAGTTTCGAAGATTCATAAAAGAGCTGGATCCCCACAGAATTCCAGGGACTGATCAGGAAAGCAAGACAAATGCGTAGAAATGATAATATCCACAGAAGCGATCTTCGCGAGCAATACTTGATGTGAAGATCCGGCGTTCAGGGAGCGTTTTGAAGCAAGAAAGCGGAGTCAGAAAAGGTCAGAAGTCAGGGAGTTTCATAAGAGAGCTGGATCCCCACCAGAGCTCCACGGATTGATCATGAAAGCAAGACAAAATGCGTCGAAATGATGATAACCACAGAAGCGATCTTCGCGGGCAATACCTGATGTGAAAATCCTGCGGCCGGGAGAGAGCGATTTGCAGCGAGGCGGCGTCGAGAGGAAAGAAGAGATCTGCGGGAAACGGATCAAGAAGAGATCTGCGGGAAGCGGATCAAGAAGAACCCGAGAAGACCGAGATACTTTGAGGGCGAAACCCTAAAGATCAGTTTTTGGAGGGAAAAACCGAAAGATTTGAAATTTGAAAAAATAGCATGCGACACATGCATGCACATGATGCGCATCCGCATGCACACACATCCATGCACATGCATGCACATGATGCGCATCCGCATGCGACACATGCATTCACATTGTGCATCCGCATGAGACACATGCATGCACATGATGCGCATCCGCACGCGACACATGCATTCACATTGTGCATCCGCATGCGACACATGCATGCACATGATGCGCATCCGCATGCGACACATGCATTCACATTGTGCATCCGCATGCCACACATGCATTCACATTGTGCTTCCGCATGCGACACATGCATGCACATGATGTGCATCCGCATGCGACACATGCATCCACATGATGTGCATCCGCATGCGACACATGCATGCACATGATGCGCATCCGCACGCGACACATGCATTCACATTGTGCATCCGCATGCGACACATGCATTCACATGCACGAACATGATGCATCCGCATGCCACACATGCATGCACATGATGCATCCGCATGCATGGTACATGCATCACCATATGAGGTCAAAAATTTGGGCATCTTCTTCAGTTTTCCGGCAACTTTCATTAGCAGAGCGATCGGAAGTTTAACAACATTTAAAGCCGTTAAACGATTGCCATTTAGCAAAGCGATCGGAAGTCAATACCTGTTCTCGCAACCTGTCATTGGCATAGCGATCGGAAGTTAAAACCGTTAAAACCGTTCTAACAGTTGTCATTAGTAGAGCGATCGGAAGTTAAAATGGTTCCAACAATTGTCATTGGCACAACAATCAGAAGTTTAGACCGTTCTAGCCAGTCACTTGTAGAGCGATCGGAAGTTTAAACCGTTCTAACAATCGTCATTAGTAGAGCGATTAGAAATTAAAATCGTTTCTAACAACCTATCCTCAGCAAAGCGACTGGAAGTTAAAACTGTTGAAACCATTCTAAATTGTTTCCAACAATATTAGCAGAGCAATCAGACGTTAAAACCCATTCTAACAACTATCATTAGCAAAGCGATCGGAAGTTAAAACCATTCTAACAGCTATCATTAACAGAGCAACCAGAAGTTTAAACTGTTCTAACAACTATCATCAACAAAGAGATCAAAAGTTAAAAACCGTTAAAACCATTCTAACAATTGTCATCAACAAAGTGATCGGAAGTTACAACCATTCTGACAATTGTCATCAACAGAGTGATCGGAAGAACTATCATTAGCATAGTAATCAGAAGTTAAAATCGTTAAAATCATTAGTCAACCTGTTCGAAGGCAAATTAACTGACAGTTGAACGACTAACTAACCCGTTCAAAAGCCATCTGGATGCTTACTTTCCAGACGTAACATGAATCGACTCACATCAAACAACAAGCCTTAGGAATCATCGAAATCAATCGACGTGAAAGAGTATACATAATAACATATGGGCTGATTTGCACCGATGAATGCTTTGCTCACTTGCCATATTATCGACAATCTCCTTGATTAACTAGGGGATGATCTCTTCAGAACCATCTCGGTACAACATCTAAGAACATATATGTATATCTTTGCTTGAACAGAGACCAAGAGGTTAGTTAGAATGAACCCCTTTAGCTTGTATTCATGGTTAAAGAGAGAATCACAATCTCTTCAGGAAAGAAACACTGACTGGTATGCAATATCTATAGGAAACCCACCAAAATAACATTTTGAGGCATCATGCATTTGGAAGAAATGATGGGCAGAACACTGTTTTCTGAAATCCTCCCTCTTCCTACACATATGTAGTAGGAAGGAAAAAAAAAAGGAAAAGGAAAAACTTGTTATTGGAGGACCAAAAAGAATATCGCGCCGAATCAGCAGCATTTCGCACGATGGATCAAACAAAACAAGATTTTCTGTTACCTTCCAAAATGGAAAAGAATGGGTAGCAGAATGTTGTATATATTTTGATTTTTGATTCTGAAAGTGGTCATTTGAAAACAGCTCAACCACCGTCTTCAGCTATCTTTCTACGCTGTTGGTGCTCCGCGACTTTGTAATCAATCACTTCCCGGAAAAGCTCTGCATCGAGAACAGATTCCTTGCTGCCATAAACTGCCCCTTGAACGCTTGCCATCGTCTTTGCGATCTCTCGTCCAGAGAATCCCTCCATTTTCCTGGCAGCCTCGCGAATGACATCCTCAGTAATTCCATTAATCTGTATTGTGTCTTGTTTGCCCCAAATCCGCGACTTCCAGTCCTTTTTCTTACCAGCTTGAGCAATATACTTTTCAAGATAAAGCTTCAAAAGCTTTACGCGCTCGTCTTCCCCTGGCAGGGGAAATTCAAGAACTTCATCTATCCTATCTGCGATAGCTGAGTCAAGATCACTTGGACGGTTTGTTGCTAGCACAAGTACTATATCCCTAGATTGATCACCCGTGCGGTACAAGAGTGCATTGAGGGCACTCCGTTGAGCCTCGCTCATTGTATTACTGTTACGTCTGCAGAGAATATTCACAACCTTCACGGTTCATCATACATGGTGAAGATGGGAGGATAATACAGCTTTGTTATTTTATTCACATGGAATGAACATTTTCTTCATTACAGTTTTCGATGACTTACTCGCACAAAAATGCATCCGCTTCGTCGATGAAAAGCACCAGACCTTTTTTCGATTTAACTGCCCAATTGAACAACTCATGAATCTTGGTCACTGCTTGAGCGCCCAAAGGGGCCACATCACCCCCGGTCATAAGAGCATAGTCAAGCCCCTGGAAGATGAAAAAGACCAGATTGTATTTATATAGTGAAATCACTGCCAGTTTGTCCAATAAGTTTAGAGAAGAGCCATCTTACAGACTGTAAAGAAAGCTCCTTTGCGGCCATTGTTTTCCCTGTTCCAGGTGGACCATAAAATAACATATTGCGGAAGGGAGCTTGGTGAGTTTTTGTGTTTGCCGTTGCAGCTGCGAGATGTTGAATTCGTTTATGAAGAGCTGGATGAAGAATGACATCACCAAAACCCTTTCCCTCTTTCATCTGTCGACTATTTCTTCCTGCAAAAAGTGAACTCATCGATTTATACGATAGCCATCTAGACCAAGGATATTTTCCTCTTGAAGATTCCCTTATCAATGATGGCTGCCCTAAGATCCGATCAATATAACCCCATACCACGCGAGCACCTTCCCTGAGTAAAATAAACAGACACACAAAAAACGAGACATGCTTTATACAGTTCCTCAGTACATTCTAAGTTGGCAGTACAGCTACAGCACATTATTCCCACATATAGAGAAGTTATTTACGAACCTTGTGGTGTAAACTCCAGCAGCAAGAGCAGTAACACCGCCTATTGTTACTACCAGTTTGTCCCGATCTGTGAGAATAGCTTTCAGACCACCTAAAAAACATAGCCACTTTCCAATGTATAAATGTTGAGCTTGTCGATTGAAAACGGGTACACAGCTTGTGTAACATCACCACAAATAATTACAGACATTAAGCCCATCTATGTTCACTATAGGTCATGAGATGTAAAGCTGTATACAGATTCCAAAACTATATCCCTTTCCAGCCCTATAATTTTACATATTCCATCATTAAATCCATATGAAAGGATAGGAAGAAGGAGATAAGTTGCAACAAGCCTGGCCAAGGCATTCAAGAAGAAAAAATAAAAGTAACCAAAACTTATCCATTCCCCAGCTTACATATACACATAAGGGAGCTGCAATCACCTGCACATCTATGTGTAGATACAGAGGAGCTTGAAGGTCTATAGATGCAACAGAATAGAGAGGACTTAAAAAGATTCTCTACTGAGATTACTAAGAATACAATACACTCCCATTTATTTATTATAAAACAAGATTGTTAAGTATGAAAAATACCACCAATGTGACCAAATGTGGTGTTGATAGCTGCTAGCCACTTATCCTTTTCCAGACTAGCACGCTCTATAAGCATTCTTTTGTTAACATCCTCAGCCAGCTTGGCTTCATGAGCTCGTCCCTCTGCCTCTGCCATGACTCTTACCCTCACAGTTTCTCTTTCTATCTCTGCTCTCTCCCTTTCTGTTTGGCGCCTCTGGGCTTGAATTTGTTCCTCAGTTTGTCGTCGCAACTGCTCTTGTCGGGCTGATGACTCTTCTTGCATTTTAACAAGCTCTCCATTCCGAGCTCTTTGAGCTTCATGCTCAGCCTGTTTTGTTTACTATCAAGATTTAGAGATAGAGTCATGATATATAAGCAAAACAATGATCAACGGGAAACAAAGACCTGCATTCTCTTCCTTGCAAGCTCATCCTCGTATCGAGCCATCTGAGCTTTAGTCTGCGCTTGTTGCTGAACAAGCTTCTTTTGTTCTTCATATATCAACTGTTGTTTTTTCTGCAGTTCAGGAAATAGGCTGAATATTATAACATTTGAAACAGAATCATCAATATACATAAATACGTATATCATCTATATTGTTGCCATAGCTTTGAATACATACGATTTCATACTCGGACTGAATGGCTTGATATTCAGACTTCTTTGCTGCTTCTTCTGCTTGGCGGGTCTCTTCTTGTTTACGCATAAGCTCAAAGACCTGATCAGAAAATAGGTAAACAGAAAAAAATTAGATAAAACAGTGTATCTGTAACACTCAAAAATTCTTCCAAAAAGTACTTCAAAAACACACTTCACACTGTATTTCGATAAACGTGAAAGTCAATGGCAATCACATGAAACAGTGTATGTTGTCGAGCTGCATTTGAGCATGTGCACTTGTCACTTAAAGTTGAAAAGGTTTAAATAGGTTGGCAATAATCTGTAAGATTTAGTTCTACAGTGATCTGTGCCTTCTGAAAATTACAATCCTTTACCATCGGCAACCTGTATCTAATGTATGATGGCATCAGAAATTATATTCATAACGACATCTTATCAATGGAGGCCAGAAACATATTTCAAAAACAGACCAGAGGGCTACTTAACCCGGTGTTCATATATTAAAACTCCAGTATCATACTGATTCCAGTTTTGCCTCTGTTGGCTCCTGTATTTTAAGCGAGAAAATGACTTTTGATTATAAGTGATGCAGATAACTATGTGATATCACAGATACAATTACCTTTATTTCCATAAGACACTCGTTCTTGGTGAATAATTTGGCTCAAAACCACTTATTAAGTACTTTACACCCTTAGAGGAGCCAAACAAGTACCCAAGAAATTTCTTTCAACACTCCAAATAGCCTCATTATGTGGGTTTTGTCCACAAAGACCAATCCTTAAGTTATTCTTAAAGTCCTCCAATCATCCCAGTTACTTAACACTTTGAAACCTCCGATTATCCCTGTGACTTCACACTTTGAAACCTCCAATTATCACTGTTACTTAACACATTAAAACCTCCAATAAGCCCTGTTACTTAACACTTCTCTTTCAGTTTCTGCATTTATTGATTTCTATAACATACTTGACATGTGCATTGTATATGGAATGGTGGTGCGAACTTTGAGCTCCATATGTGGAACTACATGCCCATTCAATTGCAGCTCTAGAGAAGGACGTTACTTTCAGTCATCTTGACATATCAAACAACCAAAGAGGATAAAAAAACTCACTGATTTTCTCACACGCATTCTTCCTAAGGGAAGTTTTACTTCCGGGTGATTAACCATGTGATCAGTTTCTAGCTTGAGGAGGTACAAATTTGAGCCAGGATTTCAGACAGAAGCGATCAAAAACGAAAATTTCCTCCTCCGCATTTTTATCTGAAGAAACCAAATACTCTTCCAAGCCAGAAACATAACTTCTTCTCATTGCAGGGAACAAAAACCGTACGTTTACAATCCTGTAAGTACTCCGAGACAGAGAACTGCACAACCATTCGCACTCTGCTTGCAGTGTTGGAAGCCGAAAGAGAGCATACCTTCTTGGCGTTGCCGGAGCTATTGATTTCGCGGAGCGCTTTGGCGCCTCGTTCGAGGGCTTCGGGGTCGAAACCGGCTGCAGAGGTGCGAGGCAGATCATTTCGAACGGCTCTGGGCGCCTCTGCCGACGGAGGCGGTGACGAAGCCAGGGCCGGAGAAGGCGGAGGAGAAGGCGAAGGAGCAGGAGCAGGGGCAGAAAAGGCAGGTGTGCCGGAGGGGAAGAGGAAAGAGGAGGGGGAAGGGGGCTTCTCCGCGTGGGCAGGGCGGCGTACATCATAGAGCAGGTAGGAAGAGGCGGCGAAGGCAACAGTGGCGGCGGCGGCGGAGGCTCTGCGACGCCGGGAAGGCGCCATAGCCATGCGAAGCATCGTCCTCTGTTTCCGGGCACAGAGAAACAGAGAGAAGAAGAAGACGAAGAAGAAGAAGAAGAAGAAGAAGAAGAAGAAGAAGAAGAAGACATGATTTTGCTCTTTAGAAAATGGTCTTAAACCCTTGCCTTAAACCCTAATTAACCCTTGCCTTAAACCCTAATTAACCCTTGCCTAAACCCTAATTACTCTCCTCATATTGGGCTTAATTAGAGTGCGTTTAGGGCTAATCACCCTCAACTGAGCATGTAATCTAACCCCATTTTTGTTTGTGAATCTTTTTACGTTAGCGCCAGATGAAGGGTAGAGGCAAGAACTCGACTTCTGGCGTAAAAATCCCACCACAAGCCTCCGATTCGACCCCCCCGTTATTTTATACTTGGATTTCGACTCGCTCCAGAAGTAGCTCCAAACAGTTAATTAACCTGCAATCAATTAACCTGATTGCGCTTTCAACCAAGCATCAGGCCCCTACAAACCATAAATAATAAGAGACTGAATGGGATAGCGATGAGAGAATAGAACCTAAAACTGTGAAGCATTGTACGGCCAAATTACGAAATAATGGAAAACCGTAAAATTGATGAGGGCGGACAAGGCGAAAGGAAGCTTACCAATTGTTGTCGGCCTAGAGAATCAACGACACTTCTCGATCTGTTTTTTCTGGCCTTCCCATGAATCTGCTCTCAATTTGTTTTTTGGCTTAAGTTATAGCTAACAAAACATAGATCCTACACTTAGTGCAATGCAGGAGAATGCTATTGCAAGGACCAACTCTGATCTTGCCAAGTACATGCCGTAATTACGATACAACATTATACAGTTTCGAGACCACTGATCTTGCAAATTTGTTGGAGTACATCTGTCGAGTATAAGCTAATGCATAAATTGCTTGTGCTCAATGAGATATTTTGTAGACATGATTTGTAGCTATCCAACGTTTTTCAATTGGATCCTCACAACGGAGTGTGGATTTCACCACATTCTCGGCCATAGAAATATATACTCTACTCTATTCTGCATTCATAGATACATGTACATGATAGGACGATTAGGTTCCATTTAGTTCACCCAAGTTTAGCTACTGGTTCAAAACCGCAATTTTAAATGCCTTCAAACAATGGTTTAGTTAGTCCTAATGCCCCCAAAAAACCATATGGTTTGCCTTTTCATGTCAAGCTTGGCTTAAGTTACTACCAATTTTGACAATTTCTCCCTGAGCAGAACTGAACCATTGCCAAATCCTTAAAAAAACATGGAACATGCCATAATCTCGTGGAGTAGTAGAAAATTGCAAGTTCATAATTGTCAAAATGAGTACTGGAAAGAGCATAAAAGCAGGCTAATATTTCACCGACATTCGGTAAATATTATGTCCAGGTCTCCAAAGCAGAAACATTAAAGAGAGGCAACATGTATTAAATCTGTTCTACTATCCTATCGAACACTTGATCAGAGTCATAGTAGCAAACATCAAACAAATAGCATGCAGTTAAAAGAATCTGCCTCCTTCAGAGTATATACACTATGTATAAATATGGGTGGTTTGTTACTGTAGCTTTCAGAGCGTACCAAATGGATCCTGAAAATATACACAATCTTTGTTACCAATGGACACTGTACATGATAGTTCGCAACGCAAAGCTTACTTCTCTCGAGCACAACGATTGACACCGATGGAAACACTTTACATAATATATGCCGTAGTATATCTCCATTTTCACTATATAAACTTCTGTAACAGAACTCGATGTATGTCAACATACACTCCTTCATTTGATATTCTTTTACAAATTCAAGCATTTTATGATGAGACACAAACATGCACACCTGTTCTTTCACCATGGCAGGTTCATCCATGGAATCTTCCATTCGTTCAGAAGAATACTACCGGATAGAGTGGTACTGTACTGGCGTGCGCTTCGGAGGGAGCTTGCGGAGGATAAAAAGAACTAGTGCTGATGGTAGAACCTCTGAAATCTGCTCAAAAGAACCAAACAACAATCAGCAGTTTCGTCCATATTATGGAGGGATATATCACTGCTCCCATCAAAATCTTTACTTCCCAAGAAATTGGACATGAATATATAAGTAAGATTTGAGCAAAACCCCAGGTAATTTCACGCTTTTCAGAGTTTAAAATCCTTCTTGGATCACCTAATGTCACATTGCATTCAAAATGATGCAGGCTAAAGGTTTGGACATTCCTAATGCTCTTCCAATGTGAACTGCAAGCATATGCATCAGCAGGTAGAGCCAAGAAGAAAATGTAGAATCAGCCATGAGGATCAAGAGAAACAAGAGAGAGTTGGAAATGCTTGCGGGGAGTTAAGATCTTCCATTAAATGACCAAGGTATACAAAAGGGCTATTATTACTAACTACCAGGATTGAAGTTGAAATTAATTCTAATATAAATTTACCATTGTGCAAGGTCTTTATTTTAGCTCCAAAACACCTGCATTTAGGGTACCGTCTTAGGCTTTATTCTCTCCCTCTCTCTCTATCAAGTTAATGTGCTTTCATTGTTTACGAATCCCTTAAATACTGTTTTGAAATGTTTTGTATACCTTAGAAAATACTGTCGTAAGTTCCTCAATCATGACGTTGTTACTCTTTTATCCAATGTGTTAGCATCGGCACTCTTATTCTTTAGTCTGCCAATGAGTAAATCATCGTAGATCAGATGAAAACATATATCTGTCTTGCAAAATAGTTAAAATAAATACACTAGTGCCAGTGTTTTGTACATATGTATGTTTACAGATACACTTGTATATTTGTGTCGAGCGTGTTCGTTATAAAGATAGGAATTCCATGTAAACATAAGTGAAATAAAACTACAAATGAACGCTAGATAGCCCAAGTAAAAACAGAAACGAATGTGAATATTATGGATGTGAGAAACCTGAGGCATTCAAGTGTAAAAATAGAATCTGCAACAAATAATATAATGTAGACATCCACTCTATTCAAACTACATAAAATATTACAGATCTCTGGCAGACAAATCCGGCAGAAAATACTCCAAAAACAGGAGTGCTTTAAATAACACCAAATAATCCATGAAAATCTTTAATATGCTCGAAAAGGTGCTTCACTCACCAGGTAGTAAACCAAATTTAAGAGAGGCCGATTGGATACATCCAAATCAATGTGTCGATTAAATGCTGACACTCCAACCTGCAGTATTTTTCATAAATGAAAAAGCTTGGAAAATTCTAAGAAACCTGCTCTATAACATGTCTGTTTGGAGACTTACCACAACTGTTCGAATGATAAAGCACGTAAAGCATATAGCTGTAATCAATCCTATCTGCCCGTAATCACCAACATATCAGGTGAGTACCAACTCATTTGTGTTTTCAGTAACATTAATAGCCATAGTAAATAGCAATTATCATGTGATTTCCACCAGGAATTATTTCAGGTTGTAACTGTACCTCTTGAAGCTTGTTCTGTCTACCTTTTGACTCCAATGGAAATCTCCTAAGCATAAAGAATAATCTGTATCCAGCCATCCAAAATGATTGGTTCGAAACAGTGATTCTGTAGTTAAGACTAAAGAGCAGAAATGGCAGAGTCATTTCCCACCTTCCACCATATAAAGCAAATCCAAGAGCTGCAACACAGGATACAGCTGCACCAATATTTGTAGAATATAGATTAGTTCAAACTATGGACAGTTGTGCTGAAGTTCAAAAACAGCCGATTCCATTGTAATATAAATGTCAAAATAGATTCGACCTTTCATTGAAATTAACGAATGTCCATAAAAGAATACAATGCACATTTCTGGTGACTTTTTGACATGTACTTTGCATAACATTAGGGACAGGGAACTAAAAAGTTCCAGTTTTTGTGAGGTTATGTTTAATCAATCACCACTTAGTTTCCAAGTTACAAACTAGTCTTTTTTTCCCCTTAAAGGTTACAAACTACTCTTCGATACATAGCTTGGTTGAATGATCGATATTACCAGCAATCAGGCTTTTACGACTTTGTTTCTCTGAATACCAGAATTGCATTAAAAGGGGCAGTATATAGGTGCACAGCAGTGTATCTTCAGACAAAAACTTGTAGAGACTAAGGTCAGGGTGCACAAAGTTTTTTTATGTGGCTTGTGAATGTGTAAAGGTTAGGAAAACCAAGCTTATGACGTTCAACACACAGTAATAACGGATACTGTTGTTATGTGACTATTTAAATGGAAATTCACAAACACAAGGCCCGGCTGTTTGTGGGCTACACGAGAATAAACCACGCTGAACTCCACTACCCAAACCATCACCTTAGTATGGATCCATCAGTCTGTAGCATTCATCTTCCTAAAGGCAGGGTTTCATTGAACATTCCCTCACTTTTCTCCCTCCTATTCCTTGCACTCCTATCCCTGTTCTCCCCCCTCTCTGCCCATCAAGTCTTACATCCATACCACATATGTTTTCATTGCTTTCAGTTTTGAAACTTAAGATCTACATTCTTATTCACAAACACTTCAAAACTCCAAAGAATTCAATTATTGATAAATAAAGAATACCGCTTACCTGCAAAAAACATCCTAACAACAGTCTGAACTGGAGCATTATGACTCAGCCATTCAAATAACCAGATTACAATCTGGGGGTTGAAAAAACGTGGACTATAGTTAATTCAGCATTGCGTTACATATTTGAAGCACATATGACCATGTCAATTAGTCAAAAACCCTCACCTGTGCTATGTAGACTATACCATTGATTATCAGAAATCCAGGCCGAAGCTGGTCAGTTCGCATACTCCTTGCCTGAGATCCATTCTTCAATATTGTCAATAGCCAGATTTCAACGTTCCTTAATAACAAGGACAGCTTTTAATTTTACTCGGGGCAAACCTGGTTATATATCTCTGCCCAAAACAGAACAAGAAGGGTGTATGTCGAGAAAAAAAGTAGCCCCGGAAGGTCCAAGAGAATAATCTTAAGGATCTACACATGGAAAGATTAGGTAATGATGGGTTCTCTCAACTATCGGGCTCAAAGCAATAACAAACCGAAAAGCTTGCCTGAATATGGAAAGCGAAGACATTTTTATAGAAACCGAACACAAGCGCACGAGCTGTCAAAGCAGATCCTCACAGATAACAATTCAATACATAGCAACAATATATTCCTCAAGTAAAACTAATAAACACCCTCTACTCTTTCCTTATTTCACCAAATTCGCCGAGTTCTAGTTTATTTCCCAAAATTTACACACTTTTGGCTTATATCCCCAAATTCATCCAGTGCAGTTTATTACCCCAAATATCATTGATCAGCCCCTGAAAGGGACAAAAACGGAAAAGAGCCATCCAATATTCAAATAGGTTGTAACAGCATATAAAATTGAGAAACAAGTTTCAATTAGCTATTATATTTCTCTTCCCGCTGGGTTCACGTGCGGCACTTGGGGAAATAGAAAAGGCTTACGCCATTTGGAAAAGAAAGGAACAGTCAGCAGTATTTCAGAGCCTTTTCCCTATAAGTAATGTCCAACTGAATATCAACATACCAGCATTGACTACAAAATTCATGAGATGGAACACCTTCTGTGTAGTCCATCCATATTCTGGAACCCGTGCTTCGATTCGAATCAGTTGTATCTGGTTAAACATAGCACGATGTGTTCAATTGCATGAACAATATAGCATCTTTATCAGCGAAACTCAACAGTGTACCTTTGAGGCACCACTCATTGATGTACTGGCGTGTCAAATGCAAATTTTGATCTTGTTATATATACATACATTCATGCGTAGGACACAGATATAAACAAGCATATCTACATACACACGGACATTTCAAAAACATTTCAAAAAACATTCAAACGTAGACACATAAAGAAAGACAGACAAATTAGTTTTGGGCATCAAAGAGGCTTAGCTTCTCCCGGAAAGGTACCACGTATGTGTGCATCAAGACACATGCATACACACAAAAAGGCACGTCTATCAACACACATACAAAGATGAAGACACATACATCAACCATGCACAAAGACAGATATATCCACACGCACGCACGGATGAGGATACCCACACATCAATACATGATGCAGAAACAGACATACATCAACATACATACACGGATGAAAGACAAATGTATTATCAATACACATGCATACGGGAAGACATGGAGAAATAGACATATATCAACACACATACACAGGACGAGGAGACATACATATTATCAAAACACGCGCACAGATGAAAGGCAGATACGTCAACACATGCAGAGGCATACACATATCAACACGCATGCACGAAGCACATAGACACGAGGATTATCCATCTACACACGCATGTATACGCGCACACAAATGCATACCATAGGGAAGCACGAGAGCGAGCTCAAGAGACACAACATGGAAAAACCCCGTGAAGGAAGGCGCAGCAGCCAAAAACTGACCAGTGCAAAGACGGCGACGACGGAGTATGCGGCGCACAGGAAGTAGAAGACGCCGTCCTGCCATGCGCGGGAGTCGTTCTCGAACCAATTGTGGGCCGAATTCACCATGGCCATGAGCGCCTGAGCATGAACGTGAGCGGCGCGGGGCTGAGGGAGGGGGGCTGAGAGAACAGGATCGGCAACACAGGTGGGGGATCGGCAGCGGTTCATCGTGGGAGCTGGCGATGGCGATGGCGATGGAGAAAATCAACAGAAAAAAAACAGAGACTTTGGAAGAAGGAGGCCTCCATAGCATTCATTCAAAGCACATGATGCATGCATGCATGTGCATGCATGGATGCATGCGTGCCCATGCATGCCTATGTATGCATGGGTGCATGCGTATGTATGCATGGATGCATGCGTATGTATGCATGTATGCATGCGTGTCCATGCATGCGTATGTCTGCATGGATGCATGCGTGCCCGTGCATGCCTATGCATGCATATGCGTTGTGCGCATGCATGCATATTGCACGTGTGTATGTATGTATGTGTGCATGCGTATACGTCTGTTGTGTGATTGTATGCATGCATGCATATTGCACGTGTGTATGTATGCATGTGTGCATGTGTACACGCGTGTTTTGTATGCCTGTGCGATTGCATGCATGCATGCATGCATGCTTGTACGTGCATGTATGTGTGTGTGCATGTGTGGATGTATGTATGAATGCGTGTATCCATGCTCTGTGTATGTGTGGGTATATATATATGCCTGTGTGTGCATGTGTGGATGTATGTATGAATGCGTGTGTCCATGCTCTATGTATGTGTGGGTATATATATATATGTGTACGTGCATGTATGTGTGTGTGTGCATGTGTGGATGTATGTATGAATGCGTGTCCATGCTCTATGTATGTGTGGGTATGTATGTCCGTACTTGCAGTACATATATGTATGCATGCGTGTGCATGGTTCCATGCATGCATTGGGTGCATGTATGTGCGCGCATCAATGTATGCATGCATGCATGTAATGCATGCGTGTCTGTGTGTGCCATGTATGTATGCTTAAATCTCTTCTTGCCATCGATGTCTGATCTCTCGTGGTTCATGACCCATCCCATCCATGTCCACGCATGCATGCATGCATTCGAAATATCGCATCTTGAATTAGCATCGAATCCGCTAATTCATCTCCGATTGGCGGTCCGAGCTCGCCATCGATTCAGCATTCCCATGCCCGATTAATTCCCGATGCGTTTTAACATCTCGATTTCCCCGGGCTAGCTGTGGCAGTTCTAAAATCTGCGATCCACACCCTCACAGTTCTGCAGTTTTTGTGCAATACTGGCATCATCGGGGGGGATCATCATGAAGTTCGACATCTTCTGCTTCGAGCTCCCAACTTGCCTCGTTCTTCCCAAGATTATAATTACAAGCATGTGGATGGTGCGATAATTATCCAAATGCATCATCATCATCATCATCATCATCATGGGTGCATTGTTTTCTGGAGATCGCTCATTAGTTCGCGATGGTTGCGTGCCAGCTGAGGCGAGGACACGGTTCTCATCATATTGTACTGCTATGATTTCGCATCATGCAGCAAGCATCTCGACAAATTCGAGAATCAGAGGTTTGCAGCCGATTTTCGCAGCAGTACCCTGCCAGTAATCATCGCAAAATAGTGGGCACATGATCGATCATCGTCATCATCACAATGTGCCTAAATCAGATGATGCTTCTTCTATCACCGTGACACTAGATCACGAGGCTTTCTTTAATCATGGACTCGATGCCTAATCGATTCGGGACGATCATATGATCGGCGCAACATGATGTGTTGCTATTTGGATCAGATCGAAATCCCACTCATAATCTGGTTGTAATTAACGCCTGCTTAATATGATTAGCTACTTCCAATAGTGTCAGTGCATCACTCTCTAATCCAAAAACATTAATTAAAGCTCACTGATACTGATCATCCAACAGCATGATCAGATTCATGTATGAGCTGCTATGCTTTAAAATTAACGTAAAATGATCAATAATATGGCTGGTCATGATGTGCAGCTGATTATCCAACTAAATATATATGACCTGTGGCCACAGGGTACATTGAATTACATCAAAAATCTCTGCAACAGGATAGTCAAGTACTGTTAATCTTCTATTGTAATTTGAGCATACAAGGCTGCAAAATGGAAAATTTGAAAAAAGGAATCAACTTCCACGAAGCTGGTATTATATAGTAATATGTCGATCCCCCAATCCGATCATAATTAGGACTAAATGGATGCCAATTCCCCACTCAAAGGTGCAGATTTTACAAATTCATACTTCAGATCACGATCAGCACTCATCAACCATGATTGATAGTACAGTATTCAGTACTAATCTCTCATGCAGTAAGCAGTCCCAAGGACGGCAATGAAGATGTTGAAATCAAGCATCATGTGGAAATGAGCTCAAAAGTACAGTATAGTTCGCTTTGTTTGTGAGATGTAATTAGTACTGGAATCACATATAATTCAGAAAATGTTTCGCATTGGCCTCGATCCGAATCGCAGTCGAGTGCCCATAGACTGATAATTCACCGGCGGAATTAGTAGTAGTAGGAGGACAAGATTGTATCATGTTATAAATAGAAATCATATCAATATGATCCTGCGAGCATGCGGAGCAGCGGCCGGCAGCTGGCTGATCTAGCTGCTGTACTGCTAGAATCTCCAGCCTGAAATCTCCACGAATACGAAATGGCAATCTGGTGTTGGATAAGTACATCTATCTCTAGACGGCTGTAATTAAGGGGCAGCTAGTCAATTAGTTTCCAATGTATATATATATATAAGCTTATACCTTAAGATGATTGGATTAATCATATGCTCATGTATGTATTTAGCTGTAATTAGCTCCAATACTAGTAGTAGTCGGGCGGTGCATAGTATATTGATCATGATCATGTAGCAAATGTATAATCTAGTAAGTATAGTAGACTAATCTAAGTGATATATAACCTTGCCAAATCAGAATTTGCTGCTGCCGCGATCGATTCAAGCTAGATTAGCATCTTCCGCTAGCTGAAACGCATCGGCGCTCGACCATAGGCATTGGTGTAGCTGCTAGGAGTGGCTGGCTGCTGGAGCTGCAAATTGCTGTTGTATGCACTTGCAGCAGGATCTGGTGAGTTGTTGTTGCTGGCACCAGCTGTGTGAAGAGCTGTAATGCTGTTGTTGTTGTTGTTGTTGTTGTTGTTGTTGTTGTTGTTGGCGCTGTTGCCGAAGTCGATGTTGTGCGCCGAGGACGACGAGTTTTGAAGCTCCAGAGTCAGTGAGACCCCAGTCTTCATGAAATTGCTGGTGTTCATCAGCCCATGATGCAGCTGCAAGCTGCTCATCTGATGAGGATCTGCCGCTGATGATCCGGATCCATGCACTAGCTGTTGTGCCATGCTGTGCATCGATGCCGGATTCTCCGCATTGTAACATTGCTCCTGCTGCTCCTGCTGCTGCTGTTGTTGATGCTGATGCTGCTGCTGATGATGATGATGATGATGGTGCTGTTGCTGCTGAGGATGAGAGCTGGCACCGGCATGAAGCGCCATCTGATGGATCGATTCGTTATGCGCACTAGCGGCTTCTTTCAAGGTGCTGTGCAAGCTCATCATGTTACCGGCGGCCGAATGATGCCGCTGCTGCTGCTGCTGCAGATGCTGTTGCTGCATAGGCATCAGCTGCTCAATGTTGCTACTATACAAGCTCATAGCTGATGGGTCATGGCCAGAAGGTTCTGCATTAGCTAGATTGCCGAGGTGATGGTGGTGCTGGCTAACCGCATCGAGCGATATGCCGGCGGCGGTATACAGTATGCTGTGATGATGATGATCTGATGATCCTTGAGCTGCTGCTCCATGAAGGCTCATGCCTGATAAGCTGCGCCCAAATTGATGATGATGATGATGATGAGGATGAGGATGAGGATTGCGCGATGCTGCGGCGCTGCCTAGCTGCTGGCCAGTGCTGTTGTGGTTATAACCTGCATCAGCTATAGTTATGCTGTTTTGGCCGAAATCATGGTGATCTAGCAGCGATATCGATGACGAAGATCGCCTCGGCTGCAGATGGAAGCTTGCACTGCCCTGCTGCTCAATGTGGTGGAAGTGAATTCCAGTACTACTACTACTAGTACTAGTAGTAGTTCCACTGCTGACATGATTTGCGCCAGGATCCCGGTGTTGATCCACTGCCAGATTGTTGCTAGGCTGCAATCTGCTGGAATTAGTCGCCGCTGTCGCTACTGGATAAGCCGCTAGTGCACCGATATTCATGGGGATATTCATGCCATGGCTCAGCATGATGATACCAGCTGGATCGGGCTTCGGCACCACCGATCCATGGCTGGCAGAGGAATTCGGAGGCGTAGTCGAAGCCGTCGACAGAATTTGCGCAGCTAGCTGCGTAGCTGATGATGCGTTGTAACTGGTGATCTGTGGCATTTGATCCGGTGGTGGCCCCAGTGCATTCATCATGCCTGTGCTTGCACCACTAGCTGTAGCTGCTGCAGCTTGAGCTGATCCTGCAGGCGCTTGAGCTGCTTGATCGCCACCAACTGCAGCAGTGAGCTCCAGCTCCTTGCTTTCCTCCACATACATTTGTTCCACCATCGGCTTCCATAGCCGAACCCGCGCATTGATGAACCAGTTGGAAACCTAACGCTCCACATTTGGGATCCATTAGTTTCAATGTGACTAGCACAACAGACATGACGTGAGTGCTCTTTTCTCAAGATCAATTCGCTTTGACATCCGATCAAAACTGCAAATCAGCTCATAAGCACTGTATTGTGGATCAATGCCATACATATATGCTAATCAGTTTTGAGATGCCGATTTCATGCTGCCTTGTTTGATAATGGTTAATCCTAGGTAGCTTAATGCAATCTACCGATTATATGTAGCCACTCAAGAACAAATTAAGAGCAGCTTAATGCACTACTCAAATGATTAACTGTGCTGATTAAGGAATTAAAAATTATTAACTGTGCTGTTTAATAATGGTTAATCCTAGGTAGCTCAATGCAATCTACCGATTATATGTAGCCACTCAAGAACAAATTAAGAGCAGCTTAATGCAGTACTCAAATGATTAACTGTGCTGATTAAGGAATTAAAAAGCGCCTGGATATAAGAAAAAAGTACCTGGTTTCTAGTAAGACCAGTTAGCCGTGCCAGCATTAGCTTCTCTGAGTCTTTAGGGTATCTGTGGAGGCACAATGGAGAAATTCATCGAATCAATGCATAAAGTTCATCCTTCAAAACATATTCCAGAGTACATATAACTGCTTATTTGCATGTCAAATGTTTGAACTCTCTCAAATTGCCAAGGCAGATTCGTGAATATTAACCCAAATTACAGAAAAGTACGTTTTTGACCTAAATAGCACACCTAAGCAATGATCACGTACCGCACACAATTCATGCAAACGCCCAACCTCATATAATATGCATTTAATCTGCCCACATGAAACAATGTGTCACAAGATCTAATACCTATGGTTTTCCAAATATACATGATTATACATTCATTTAATACTACTACTAATAATAGTGTTCGTTTGAATGTCTACTAATTAGTTATCATATTGTACCTCATGAGTTATAATTTAATGATGAGGCAAAGAATGCTGAATGGAGAAATTCTCTGCGCTGCAAATGGATCTACACATGTCTCTAATTTCGATATTGCTACTTTAGTCTAGTCAGCACACAGCTTGCATGCCTTTTTTCTAGTGAGTTATCCTTCCATTAGTTAATATAGTGGACAGCTTGTGTGGCTTCGGTTGTTTACTGTACATGTTTATCTAAATTTATGTCTGAGTGATTAGAGGATACAGCATATTGCAAAATGAACCACCCATAGCAAAAAATCTGCATTAGCTAACACAATCCACGGATGCAGTATCATGATACATCAACTTACAGAATTTTGTGGAAAGACAATGGATAGGAACATGGATGGGACGTCCTGTGCAGTACTAGTAAAATCATGAGAAGATCATATAGAAGTATGTAATCTAAACCCTAGATTCTAGGAGAAGTTTGTAATTAAACTCCAACACAATCAATGGCATCAAGATATAAGTGTCTACTCATCAGCATTAGAGTTGCAGACTGCAGTCTACCCATAAAAGAAGCATGCACAATATGGCGTACTGCTGCAGAGTCAATGGATCATGGCCGGGTATCCAGCTAGTGTCTCAAAGGATCATTAGAGCTGCTCATGTCTACACATTAAAGAAGCTTTTATATTGCAGCAGTCAATGGACATATAGGGTGTCCAGCAAGTGTACTCTACCTATCAGCATTAGAGCTGCTGCCTACCCAAAAAAGCAGCATGCAGAATGCTGCAGCAAACTCAATGGCCATATGGTGTATCTAGCTGGTGGCTTATACACATCAGCATCAGAGCCCCTGTCTCTACCCACAAAATGAAAAAAGTGAATACAACACAATCATTAACGTACAATGGTGCATCGAACCGGTGGTGTCTTATACCCATTAGCTAAATCCTTAGAGAAAGCATATGTAAAAAAGAAACTGGAAGCTGCTAGCTGGTGGAAAATAAGAGAAGACCAAAGGATGGGTCTCCTATCTAATAATGGTAGCCATAGCTGTGTGAGATTAGTACAATGTAGACGGAGTATGATGCAATCACCATTACGAATCAGCCCAAACCAAATGCATGGGAAGACCAAACCCACTTCTAACTGGGAGAGCATTGGATTTAAAGATAGATGGATCATAAGATGCGGATGATACTGAGAGGCAGATCATATACATATAATAGTGTGTGAGCCAAGCCATGAGATGATCAATGAACACAGTCATATGCAATAAGTATGAATGAAGATGAGCTCAAATCACCAACATCAAATTCATACCCGAGGAATCAGAGCTGTAATTTTGATCTAGATTAGAGTAATTATGACTAGCATGAAAATGACTGACAGTACTCTAGGTGAAATGTAATTCGGGTATAAATTCTGATCAGCCACATGAGAGAAGGGAACAGAAAGAAAGAAAGAAAGAAAGATATATTAGCGTGTTCGATTCTAAGACCCAAATTGGCGGATGAGACGAAAGATTTAACAATGGGATGTGTACCCAATCAGCAAAATTGGCCCATGAGACAAAAGATATAACAACGGGATGTGTATCCCATCATCAAGATTGGCCCACGAGACACAAACGATATAAAACAACGGGATGTGTACCGAATCATTCCAAAGTAAGGAAGAGAAAGAACCAAGAGTCTGATCATAAAAGGATATTGTAATGGTAAAGAGCTTACGGGTGGAGGAAGTGCTCGAAGAGCCAGGCGCGGAGAACGGAGACGGAGCGCTCGGGGAGGCCGCGTTGGGGGCGCCATACCTGCTGCTGCTGGAACATGCCGATCTGCTGCAGAGCACGCTGATGGCGGAGGCGCTGATCAAGAATTCGCAAGCGTGGAGTCTCGCCCTTGTTCAGTATGGGCACACTTGACAGCTCTTCTCCCAATGCTGTGCAAACCCTCTGGATATGCTCCCCGATCGCATCCCTCAGCCCCCGGAATTGCCTCGACACCACCTTCCTCGCCAGCGCTGTGTATGGCGCTGCTGCCCCGAGCCCCGTCGCCGACTCAAATGATGTTATGATCAACTGCATCTTGTCCCTGTACTCCTGGTACCGCCGATCCAGCTGATTCGGCCAAATCATCCAAAATCGTTCGATTCATCGTCAGCATGCCATGATCGTGTGCACAATACCTTAATGTACTATGTGTTGCTTTCTTTCTTGCCTCTCTTATCCTTACCAATCAGCACGCTTTCATTTCTACATGAAATGCATCATAATGAAGAAAGCCTACCAAATTATCCAAATCATCAGTCATCATCAGCATGCCATCTTACACCTTTAATAGATTGTTGCTTTCTTTCTGGCCTCTCCTATATTTACAAATAACACTTTCATGATTTCAACATGAAGTACATAATGAAGGAAGCCTAAGTCAAAGAGTTATATCTTGATAGAAGATAAGAGAAGAATTATTGATGTAGAATTAAAGACACTTGGAATCTAAAGGAGTTATATCGTAGTAGAAGATAACAGAATAGTTACTAATAAATAAAAGACAAGAATCAACTCTTTACAAAAAGCTTAATGTATCTTTCTTTCTGTTCTTTTGGCCTCTCTTTTATTTACAAATAACCCTTTTATTTCAACAGAAAATGGAAAATGAAAGAAAACAAAGAAAACATAAATAAAAGAGTTACAACGTTAAGAGAATCGCAATAGAAGACGAGACTAGATATTTTTTAATATATTAGCCCTTCTCCTTTCAATGTTCTGTTAAATAATAAGGCTTGTATTTGTGATGAATGGCCGGTTCAACGTTTGTCTCGTGGGAGATTTCGGTCGTAGAAGCCATTAATATATCTTTTTCTCAGGCCTAGATTCAATTGTACCTTGGATGATTTGTTTGAATTGGTTTACTACAGAGTTAGTAACAAATACCTGCATATATGTTTTTTTCCTGGCTTCTGTCATCTATAACAAGAAAAGTATGTGATATGTTGGTTTGAAGCCGATCCACAGCTCAATTGGAACTGTCCAATTGCTCACACCTAGGTAAATCTATCGGGCACCAAGTGAAAATCCAATCTACAACTGAAAAAGTTCGATCGCACATGACAACATGTCCGTTTTTTTTGTAAAAACCAAAAACATAGTCAATTTACGACAAGCTGCGTAACATTCATTTATTTGTCAATTCCTCTTTATTACTACGAATGGAGATTGCTGTGCTCATCTAGATATTCTAGAATATTGAAAACATATATCATTATGCCATACTTTACTCCACAGCCCAAACTTTCCAGCTACTGTCGATCTTCAGACATATTTAAGGGCCCTATTAATTCTGATTGTCATTTAGGCATGTTTTTTATTATAACCCCATTCAATGCTCAAGGTATGTTGCCCTTTCTTTTTCACAAATTCCCATACATGCAGTGTGCACCTCACATCAACATGTGGACTGTGTCTTATCCATGCATGCTATCTTATTAAACTCCCCTGCTCCATTATTCATGCCAATCACACACCCCTATAGGCTACATAGCTACCACGAACAAGTCATTAATTTGTGTGCAATGTTGCTGCAGGGCTAAAGCTATATGTACCTTCCAGGACAAATATCATGCAAAATTAATGCGATAATATATTTCTAACCCCAAATATCTATGAACACACACAACAAATTATACTAAGAGGTTCCCCAATTTCTATATAATTCTTCATTTTTCAAGGTGAGAAGCTTTTGACATCCCATGATTTCTTCCTATCATTGTTAGCCATAACTTACGAGCATTTTATATTACCTCATATCATATATGTCATATTAGAGTAGGATGCGGTAATTTAAGCATATATTGTTGTAGCACAATCTAATTACAATTCGTGATGTTTGTGGTGTGCGGCCAGTGTTTGGCTTCCGGTCATATTTTTATATGAATAGGAAACTAACCGGTTCAAAAATGATTGAACAGGCTAATTTTTAACACACACACACACACATATAGATATCTATCTATCTATATAGACTTTTAGAATATCTATATTATATCTATGTATATTAGATATATTTATTGATTTGAAATATCTTTGATATTCCTTTTCTCCGTTGGTGGTTCTCTACATTTTTTCCTGTTTTCTCTTAGTTCTCTTTTCCGAGCTCCATTTTCTTTATGTTTTATGTGATTGAGCTTACTAATTTTGACATATAAAATGGTAAAAATATAATATAAAACCAATAAGATTGGTTTTATTTTTATATAGTCATTCGTGGTAGCAGGAAATTACCCGGCAGGAGAACTCAAAAATCGGTTAGGTTTAGACAGTATAGGAAAGTTTCCGATAGGGATGAAAAAGTCTGCCCGACATGGTGGCGGCTCACTGATTCTTTCAGATCTAGAGTCTAGACTTGAGAGTATTTATAAAATTAGCAGCGATACCTTCATTCATTTATACAGTCATTTAAGTACGTATTGTTCGTCTTGGGACTTGCACCATAACACTTATGTGCACAGAGAAAGTGCACCATTGGAATTTACAGTTGTCTCAATGGAAGATAAAACACAGATTTAAACACGGTTGGGCATTTGTTTATTCCACAACTTTTATGTATAGGGCTCATGTTGATGGATTGTCTTATCAGACACAGCCTAATAAAAGCTAATAATTGTAGTAGCATTTGTGGTTACGGCAGGCGTTGCTAACTTCCAAGCAAACTGGTCTAAACGAACCAGAATCATACACGTGTGACGTGACAGACCCCACCCCACATCTGGATGTACCGTCCAGTGGCTAGATGTTCCATAAACCTAGCTCTTTCTCGACTTCCAATCATAAAACATACTTTTATACTCTACATAAATCGGTGAATTCCTTATATTAATCAGTTAGGGCTTAGGTGATAGCGCTCACGCAGCATTAATTAAGCAACCACTGGTTTGCAATCTTGTTAATGTGGTGTTTTTCTTTCTATATCGATTCAGGTCAATAGGCTACACTTTAAACCAAAGTGGCCTAATCAAGGTTGTGGGACAAATAACGGTAGGAGTAATAGTGCATGCTTCGTTATTGCATGTGACTCATAGTAAATTGCAGGTTTGAATTGATGTACTGTTCCTCTTCTGCATTTTGATCAAGATGGCCATATCTAGTTAGGGTTAGTGGTCCGCCTGCCCACCTCCTCAATTCTACGGTAATCAAAGGTCTAAATAATTTGCAGATTATTCGTTCAAGCTGCCAATTTGGAATCAGAGACTTCCATCTTTCAGACGCTGATCCAAGCTTGCATTGAGTTATGATCACCATAATGATAATACTTGTTATCCTACACCGTGATGAGCATGATTTCCTAAAATTAAGTAGCTGTTCAAGACTGTAGTGCGAGGTTGGCATGGCATATATAATCCCACTCATAGGATGGATCAAGCATAGGGATATAATGCTCGCCAATATTGCCTCGTTGATCACTGCCAATGCTTGGGTAGAATATAGCCAATCAGTACAAGGTGTGTATGTTGTGAATGGGCTTATCGATCCCGGCACGCAATTACTGCGGCCATTGCGTTGTAATCCTAGGGATATATGTGATACTGCCTGCAGCAGTAATCCAAGCAATCAGGAAGGGATTCATCATCTTCTGGCCCATGTGGGCGATTCTAATCCACGCTAATTTCGCCCACATTCGAACCACTGATCCGAGCTTGGAGATCAGCCTCGAGTGATTTCTTTGCCCTGCATCATGACCACGCGGCCATGATCCATAGCTATTCATGGTCCGCAAGAGCACCTAAGCTGATCCAATCCCCGGGGAGAGGGAGGCGGGGGCATGATCCACTAGATTTGGCCACACTAGATGCGAGAGGCAGAGAAAGAAACGTGTAATGCAGTGTGCAGTATTTTGTGTATGTACCTCTTCCACCATGCCGATCAATCGAAGCTTCCTCATCTGGAGCTGGTATCTCTCGTCCGCAGGTAGCTGTTTCGGGGGAGTGACAGGGGGCGAAGAAGCAGCAGCACCGCTACTGCTTGCAGGGGCAGCCTGATGTTGAAGAGGATCTGAGGGATTCAATCCATGGCTGCCGCTGGTGGTGGTAGCCGCCATGGAACCTGCAGAAGCAGCCGCCGTAGTGGTGGTAGTAGCAGCAGCAGCAGCAGTAGCAATTGCAGCAGAAGAAGAAGAGGACGATGATGACGATGATGAAGAGGAAGAGGAAGAAGAAGAGGAAGAAGAAGAAGACGACGACGACGACGATGATGATGATAATGATGGTAATGATGATGAAGCCGCAGCACTAGCAGCAGCTGATGAACGCTCGGATTTGCCATAGCTAGCGCTCGTGCCAGATCCTGCAGCTGCAGAGCTCGATCCGAGGTTAATGGGGATCGCCATGGCCATGGCCGGGGCCGCTTCAGAACTGTCATTCATGGTGCGCTTCACGTTGCAGCTGCTCTCATGATGCAGATTGCTACCGCCATTGTTGCTGCTGCTGCTGTTGTTGTTGTTAGTCGCCATGGCTGCTGCAGATGCTGCTGCGGATGCTTCTGCTGGTGCTGCAGAGCTCGAAGATTTCCACAGATTCGGGAGCACATCTCGCCCCACGTTGCAGAACTCGTCGAGCAGCTGCTGCGCTGCCTTCAAGTACTTTGAATTGCGGAGAGCGCCCACCGACGATGAGCCTGCATAAAACAATGCATCATCATCATCACCATCATCATCATCATCATCGTAGTCATCATCGCAACAGATTCTGCAGTAACCGCAGCCCCGACATGGATGGATCGATCGATCCCTGTTGGCCGATGCAACCTTCGATTCGATCCTGGATCCGAATGCGATAGATATATATATATATATATATATATATATATATACATATATATGTATGTAGATGGATGCGGTACTGGATCAGCCCGAACTGATCATTAAGTATATCGTGATGATCGATGAGCTTCGGACGCAGTCACACGATTAATCCTGTTGGGCGCTGCAAGCTTCGATTCGGATCCGGATCCGATGCATATATATAAGGATGTATATGTGGTGGATCAGACCGAAGCGATCAGCACATCATGATGAATGATTGTATGAGCTTCGGATGTTTAATCCTGTTGGCTGCAACCTTCGATTCCGATTCGGATCAAACTGCGATACATAAACATATGTACATATAGATGTATGTGGCGGATCGGACTGAACTGATCAGCAAGGTTGTAAGTACATCATGATAATGGATGAGTTCTGGAAGCACCCACATGACATTCAATCCTGTCAGCTGCAACCTTAGATTCGATTCGATTCGATTCGATTCCAGATCCTCGGAATTATGCAATACACAACAGATCGATAGATAGATAGATAGAAAGACAGATAGACAGATAGATAGATAGACAGATGTGGTGGATCGGACTCAACCGATCATCAATCAGTATACCGCGATGAATTGTATGAGTTTCGATGGTGGAAGCAGGTTAATGATCCGTAGCGAATCAACGAGCGAATGCTGTACCTGATCGAGTGTATCGGCTCTCCTGGGCTAAGCTCGCACTAGCGCCACCGCCCAGATTCCCGATCCCATGAATATTCCCAGCGCTCCCAGCTCCAGCTCCAGCTCCAGCTCCAGCTCCAGCTCCACCGCTCAGTAGATTGCTGCTCCCTGCACGGTGAGATGATGGCGACGATTGAATGAACAGCGACAAGCTCCCCGAAACTCCTGATCCAGCTGCGGCTTGAGCCTGCTGCACCGATCCAGCTCCGCCGTAGTGCTGCTGCTGTAGCTGCGCATGATGATTCAGGTGCTGATGCTGCTGCTGCTGCTGCTGCTGATGTTGATGATGATGATGATGATGATGATGGCTAGCGTATGCATCGGCGCTCGATCGCAGACCCGCGTGATGGATCACAGGGATCGCCGAAGGGAAATTGCCCACGAGATTGTGCCCAGCTGCTGCTGATCCCTGCATGTGATGAGCCTCCACCTCCTGCGCCATGAACATGCCGTCGAGCGCGATCGCATTGGCGCCAGCGTTGCCATTCATCATGGCGTCCAGATGGGCATGATGCATCGCGCCCGGGATCGCCCACGAGCCCTGAATCTGGGGCTGATGATGCTGCTGCTGCTGCTGCTGGTGGTGATGATGATGATGATGATGAGGATGATGCGCCAATGCGCTAGCGATGTTGTCCTGATGGTGCTGATGGTGCTGATGGTGCCCATCATCGCCATCGCCATCATCGCCATCACCATCATCGCCATCGCCATCGCCGCTCGGGGGAAGCACTGTGCTAGCCGCCAATGCCAACGCGTGGTGATGGTGCTGCTGCTGCTGATGATGATGATGATGATGGGAAGAAGGGGCCATGGCGTGGAAAGGATTTCGGACATTGTCATGAAGGGAGCTCGCGTTGATCTGCATGAGGAGGGAGCTAGAACTAGGGTTGAGGCTAGCGCTGCGGCGCTGCTGCTGATGATGATGATCCTGCTGCTGCTGCTGCTGATGATGATCCTGATGCTGATGATGCTGATGCTGCTGAATGCTGAGGTCGGGCGAGGCGTTGGTGATGGTGAGGGCGGAGGAAGATGAAGGGGACGAGATGAGCTGGGCATGGCCATGGCCGGAGCTCATCTGATCGGCGCGTGGGAGAAGCAGAAGCTCATGGAGATGCGCGGAATTCGCTGCGGATCCGCCTGGCGCGCTGGGCTCGGCCATGGTGAGCTCCATCGCTCCCCAATCCACCATCGCCGCCTGCAAGCGAGAAGAAGAAGAAGCAGCCGCCGCCGAGCCTGCAGATCTCTTGGCCATGGTGCCGAGGCCGGAGGAACCCTGATGATGATGATGCTGCTGCTGCTGCTGATGCTGATGATCGTGATCATGATGATGGCGATGATTCTGCTCCTCTGATGCAGAAGACGGCCTCAGGTAGCTGTTCATCTGGCTCGCCGCCGGCTGGCTGATCCGCAGGATGTTGTCCATGTCCGAGTAGCCATGGCTCGCTGCGATGTGCAGGAAATCGTTCATGCTCTGATGCTGCTGCTGCTGCTGCTGGTGATGCTGCTGATGATGCTGGTGATGGTGATGGTGCGCGGGATTCGAACCCAGGTGCATTATGCCGCCGCCCTGAGCTTCTTGCTTCTGTGCCAGATTGGCCGCCATCGCCGTGTAGCTCGCGTACTCGCCGTACTCTCCTGCTGCTGCCGTTGCTGCTCCGCCGCCGCCGATGTAGAGCGAGCCAGGGTTAGGGTTAGGGTTAGGGTTAGGGTTAGGGTTAGGGTTGGGGCTAGGGTTGGGGCTAGGGTTGGGGTTCGGGCTGGAGGAGAAGGTCAGGGAGGGGGCATTGTGGTGCGCGCTGCTGCCGAGGGAGGACTTGCTCGCCACGTTCTGCAATGCGCCGAAGCCGGTTATACTGTTAGGGTTAGGGTTAGGGTTAGGGTTAGGGTTAGGGTTGGGCTTGGCGGAGGAGGACGACATGAGTGGTGCTCGCAATAATCCGGAATTCGGAAAGGAAGTGTGCAAAGACGACGACGACGACGACGACGATGCAGAAGAAGAAGAAGCAGAAGAAGAAGAAGAAGAAGAAGAAGAAGAAGAAGAAGAAGAGGAAGAAGCAGAAGAAAGGTTCTTCTTAAGGAATCGTCGCGGGGAGGAGGAGCCTGCTGCGGCGATGGCGGCGGCCTGCTACAGCAGCGCGATGCGCGGCGCAGCGGCCATGGATCCTCGGCCCAAGCGCACCGCCACAAATCCTCCTCCTCCTCCTCCTGCTGCTCCTGCTGCTGCTGCTGCTGCTGCTGCTGTTGCTGCGAACGAGCAGAAGCTTCATGACGACGACGATGATGACGAAGACGATGATGAAGACGACGACGACGATGATGAAGACGACGACGATACGGGATTGAGCAGACTTTAGGGTTTGCTGAAGCCGAGGTTTGGGGGTTCTGATGATGCTAGGAATTGAGGAAGAGCTCCAGACGGAGGCGGAGACGGAGATGGAGACGGAGATGGAGATGGAGCTGGAGGAGCTGCGAAGCTGCTGCAGAAATGGCGGGGCAGGGAGCAGGGAAGGGGGAATGCGCAGGTTTAGGGTTTGGATGGAGGTGCGGGAAGAAGGAGCATCGCCATCGCTGGAAAACGGATAAGCGCAGGGGAAGGTATTAATGGAGGAGGAGGAAGGAGGGAGGGAAGAAGAAGCAATGGCGAAAGCAAGGAGGAGATCAGAAACCCTAGAAAGCAGAACACAGTCAGAAACCCTAGAAAAGAAAGCAGGAAGAAGAAGGAAGAAGGAAGAAGGAAGAAGAAGAAGGAAGAAAGAAGAAGAAGAAGAAGGAGAAGAAGAAAGAAGAAGAAGAAAAGAAGAAGAAAAGAAGAAGAAAGAAGAAAAGAAGAAGAAGAAGAAAGAAGAAAGAAGAAGAAGGGGGTTAATAATTTTCCACAGCCACTAAATAATAATGGTGATGGAAAAGCTCGGAATTAATCCGAAAAAATAATTATAATAAATAAATAAAAAGGGCGAATTTTACCTCCTCCCCCCTCAAAAAAACAAAAACAAAAAAGCGCCTACCGAAATTATAAAATCACATTTTTTTTTAAAATGAAATGCCCTTTTCGATTAGTTGTAAAAATTACATTTCTGACCCCCTCCCAAAAACTAGAAATTCCACAGCTAGATTGGTTTAACACCCAAATCAGCTGGCTTGTTGACTTCGATTAACAGCAAGTTTACCTTAATTTGTTAAATCTCGATCGCTTGATTGAGATCAGATTCGCGTATTAATCGATTCGTCGCTAGCTTTAGTCGATCGAGTGTAGGAACGGAATCGATTAGGATTAATTGCGCCACGTGGGATTGGTTTAACACCCAAATCAGTCGGCTGTTTTGACTTCAACTAACCGAAAATTTACCAAATTTGTTGCATCTCGATCGCTTGATTGACATCAGATTCGCGCATTAATCGATTCATCGCTAGCCTTAGTCGATCGAATGTAGGAACGGAATCGATTAGGATTAAGTGCGCCATTTTGATTGGTTTAACACCCAAATCAGCTGGCTGTTTGGACTTCAATTAACAGCAAATTTACCAAATTTGTCAAATCTCGATCGCTTCATTAACACCAGATTCGCGTATTAATCGATTCATTGCTAGGCTTTAGCTGATCGAATTCAGTAACGGAATCGATTAGGATCAATTAGTAGGAAGTTCATTAGGCCTAAAATCAGCACTAGCGAAATTTCATCTTTTTTAGTGGAAGATAAAAAGCTTCTTTTTTTGTTTAAGGCGTTCATTTGGAGTTTCTAATTGTTTTTCAGTAGGCGTTCGAAATAAAATAAAATAAAGCCTTTTTGTTTTTGTGGGGGGCCCTATTTCTTCTCTCCTCCTTTTTTTTTCTTCTCGTCAAATTCACACTTTCTCCTTCTTTCTGTTTTTTCTTTTGTTTTTCTAGTGAGAGGAAAATGTAATGCCCCCGCGGCGCTGAGCAGGCCTCCCTTAAATTAAATTTAAATGTTGGCCTAAAAAAAAACATTTAAATTTTAGTAAAACACACAAAAAAAAGGAAGAAAAAAAAACAGCAAGAGCCTGCCTTGGTTTTTATGATTACTGATTTTTAATTAATTGAATCGATTTGTTGCTTTGTTTCTTCTCCTTCCTCTTTTTTTTTCTCAGCTCATTGGAAATCGAACTGGAAATTAATTTCCACGGGAAATTTATACACACACATATATATATATATACCTATAATACGGTGTCTTTTTGTTTTTTAATGACAAAATTACGCAAGAAAACAAAGCCTAACAAGTTAATTAATCACATTCTGATGCCTTCTCTTCAATTAAAAATCTAACACCCAATTAATTGATTGCTTGATTGATTGATATCAAATCGATTAATTAGACTCGAGAGATTATGCAAAAGCCTTCAGTTTACTCAACAAGAGATCATTTGTAAACACATTTGTGTGTTTTTTTCCTTCCCTTAACGCTGGATTTTTTGTCTTTTTTTGTATTTTCTGATGATGTTTCTAATTTTATAATATGCGGGGCCGTACGGACTGCACCAATGATGATGATGATGGTGCTGATGCTGGTGATGATGGCGATGATGGTGATGATGGTGATGGTGGCGATGGATGAATGAAGGGAGGAATCGCATGGTTTTTTACATAACAAAACAGACAGCAAAAAAAGGCAAAAAAAAAGGGGAAAAAAACCAAAAAGGAAAACACAAAAAGAAAAAGAAAAAGAAAAAAGCCAAGAGCTAAATTAATTAAATGGTTTTTGGAAAAAGAAAATCAGTTTTGTTTTTCCCCATCATTGTTCATTAATTCACATCCACAGAAACGCGCGCCCCACACAAAAGAAGAGAAGCGAAAAGAAAGAGCAAAACTGAGTAAAACAAAGACGGCACAGCCAGAGCTCGCTTCCGTCCGGGAAAACCCTAAAAAAAAACCCTGCATCAGAAACAGGCGTCGCTGTTTTCCTGGCTAAGTTTCGCTGGCGTTTCCATGGTTCTTTGCAGCAAACATAGAGAGGATCCATGGTTCTTTGCAGCAAATATAGAGAGGATCCATGGTTCTTTGCGTTGAGAAAGCGGCAGCAGCAGCAGCAGATCAAGAAGAAGAAGACGAAGAAGACGAAGAAGGAGAAGAAGAAGAAGAAGAAGAAGAAGAAGAATTATGCTGTGAGCTTTGTAGATAACAGGGAATTGTGCTGCTTAATTCAGCCTGCTTACCATAACATCCATGAGAATGCTGCTGCTGCTGATGATGATGGTGCAGATTCCTAGGAAGGGAAGTTCAAAGAAGAAGAACAGAAGAAGCAGAAGAGGAACAGAAGAAGCAGAAGAAGAAAGCAGAAGCAGAAGAAGAAGAAGAAGAAGAAGAAGAAGAAGAAGAAGAAGAAAAGGCGGAGCGATCCGTGATGGCGATGATCTGCGCCTGATCAGCCGACTCAAGGTCGGCCTGCAAATGGATCCAAGTAACTGAGTAATGCAGTATCGCCATAGCTGATACAGTAGTAACGCCTTCATTCTCAGATCTGTCGGAGGGAGGGAAAAGCTGCTGATGAGCCAGAAAGAACATAGGAGCCAAGAAAAGAACAGCGAGAGAGAGAGAGAGAGAGAGATTAGAAGAAATGAATGACTGCGACGCTCCACATCCATCCATCCATCCATCCATCCATCCATCCATCCATCACATCCATGACATCCATCCGCATGCTTGCATCCCCCACATGCATACACATCCATGCAACATGATGCCTGCGCACATACATGCACATGCACATGCACGCGCGCACATGGGCATGGCATGCAAGGACGATAGGAAACAGATCCCTAAGACTTCGTTCGCTTCATTTGAATATCTCTCATTTACTTCCTTCATCCCATTCCCACATCTGCGTTGGTGTGCATATATGTATGCATGTATGTATGCGTATCATGCTTGTATGTATGCATGACTGCATGCATGTATGTTGTGCGTGCGTGTGCGTGTGCATGCATGCATGCAGGGCGTCATGTCGTGGCTTGGTTTTGATCCAGGTGAAGGCCATGTATGTATGTGTGCGTGCCATGCACTGCATGGAATGGATGCAAAGCGGATGATGGGGGCTCATTCATCCCTTTGCAATGCATGTGCATGTGCGTCGATGTGCACGCATGCATGCATGCATGCATGCGTCCGGGCAATCGGAGAAGATATTACAGCAGTGGTAGATTATGATGATGATGGTCATGCTCATGATGCTCATGATGATGATGATGGTGATGATGGTGGTGAGCAGCAGTATTAATTGGTGATGGCTTTTTGTTTTTCTCCTCCTTTTTTCTTTTCGTACTCCCCTTAACTTTACACACTACAGCAAAAAACCAAAACCCGAAAAAACAATACAATAATGCTGAATAACAACTGAGCAACAATAACAACAACAACAACAACAACCAATGAGCAAATTTACAAATAATAATAATAGTAATAGTAGTCGTAGTAGTAGTAGTAGTAGCAAAACAATAAGAGGATGAATGAATCAGAATAGGAAAGAGAGCAACCAAAAAGAAGAAGGAAAAAAAGGCAGCAAAAGTGGTGTTGACTCAAGGACTCTGGTAAAAACAAATCCAAAGGTAAAAAAAGAAATATTCACACACACTCACACATAAATATGTACATATACATTATTATTATTATTATATTATATTGATTTTTATATATAGGCATAGATAATATTCCTAATTTCCGGCACATTTGCTTTGCCCATGTATGCATGCATGCATGCGCACGTACGTACATATGCATGTGTGTATGTGCGCATGCATGCCCCGCTTGCCTGCATCCACGCACACATACATACACACACAAGCACAGATGCATACATACATGCATGCATGCATGCACACATACATCCACACATGCACCCACGCACACATGCATGCATGCATGCATGCATGCATACGGTCGAGAAGCAGTTTTTCTTATGGTACCATCGAGCTACATACATACATACCACGAATTTAATGGCGATCCAAAAAAAAGAAGAAAAAAAAACACGAGCAATAAAAAACAATTATAGAGAGAAGTTTTTCTCTCTCTCTCTCTCTCTCTCTGTGTTTTTGATTTTTTGGCCTTTTTTTTGTTTTTTTGTTTTTAATCCTCTCTGCAGACTACGTACCAAGTGACACCCAAAAGTAAATAAATAAATCAATAAAGAGATTAATTAATTAATTAATCAATAAAAAGCGAGGCAGCAAAAAAGTCAAGAGAGAGAAGAAAGAGAGAGACTTTTGACTTAGAAAACGAGGGGCAAAAACAAAATGGAAGAAAAAAACATTTCGAAACACGCATTTTAAACGCCTAGTGTTTTTGTTTTTTAGAAAGGCTCGCGCAATTTAATTCAATTGATTCCATTGCGAGCTTCAATTAGCATCAGATTTTACTGATTGATTACCGCACAATTGCCCTGATTAACACCAGTTTAGCGCCGGAATCAATCAATTAATCAGATTCGAGGAGGATTTCACTAACCCTGTTTGCTTAATCTAAAACTAGCAGGTGTAAATTTCTCCACCCAGAAAAACAAAGACAAAAAAAAGAAAGGAACCAATCTCTGCTCTTTCTTTTTTCTTTTCTTTTCCGCGTGCTATGTGATGTACAATGCCTTGTGAAGAAGAGAGAAAAAATAAAAAGAAGGGAAGAAAGAAGAAAATAGGAAAAGGGAGAACTGACACAACACATGCATGCACCACATACATACATGCATGCACCACATGCATACATGCATGCACCACATGCATACATGCATGCACCACATACATATCTGCATGCATGCATGCATGCATGCACACACACCTACATACATACATACATACATAAACCCCATGGCATGGCATAGCCTCGCACTTACAAATAATAATATTTAGGGAAAATTATCAAAAACGTTTTAGCCAATCCGAAATTACAAATTTAACGCCTAATCTTATCTTCTGCTAAAAATCACCACCCGATTATTAATTCCGCCACTGTTGACTTAAATTCTTAATCACTTCCGACTTCATTCTTCCTTCATCGATTCCCTTACTATATTCGATTAACCAGAAGCTCGTAATTTTGGAATCTAATTAGTTTATTAACGCATTCATTTTCTGTTAATCAAGTTATTAACCGATCGGTTGCTTTGATGTTAATTGAACTCACCATTTATTTATTTTGTTATCAATTATGCCTTAAGTTTTTGAAACTTGGCATTAATTTATAGTTTTTAGTTTTGGTAAGCGTTAAAATGTAATTTATAATTTTGTTAGATGTTTTTTTGGGTAATTTTCTCTAATATTACAATCTATAATAATAACAAAACTTGCCAAAAAGTGCATAACAAAATTATAAATTGCATTTCGACGCCCGCTAAAAAACTAGAAACTACGAATTCACGCCTAGTTTTAAAAATTAATGCTCAATTTAACGTCAATTAATTAGACTCTAATATTTTTATGAACCCAATCAACATCAAATTAACTACTTCATTCACGCTCAACTAATTGATTAACACCAAATTACTGCATTAATCAATTAATTAGACTCTAATATTTCTAGCTTCTGTTAATCGAATATAATAATAAGGTAATTGATTAGGAACGATCAGTGGGTCGAAACGATTAGGAATAAAATCAATTAACGCCATACTGATGGAATTAATCGGGCGTTAATTTTAAGTGGAAGACAAAATTAAGCGTTGATTTGTAGTTCTTTATTTTAGTAGGCATTAACATGTATGTTATAATTTTGTTAGGATTTTTTTGGTAATTCTCCCATAATAATAATGAGGAAAAATTACCAAAAAATCCCGAACAAGTCTATTAATTTCGTTGTTATGCCTCTAAAACTGAAGGTTACAAATCAACGCTTAGTTTTATCTCCCACTAAAGGTTAACACCTGAGTCATTTATTAAAACCAATGACCTACTTTGTTAATTGAATACAACATTAAGGGAAATTGATTGATAAATAGTAGTACGAAGTAGGAAACAATAAGTAATTAGTCATAGGAAGGTTAACAATTGATGAATATGAAAAGAGATAGACAAAAGCGATTAATAAAAGCAGAATAGAATCGATTGGTGAGAAGCGATTCAGGAGTAGTGTCACGGGCAGATACAAAAGAGTGGAATAGAGCTAGGCAATGGCAAAAGAGATAAGTGAGAAGAAATAGACAAAGCTGAGTACTAATTCCGTAACTGGCGTTATTCACCATAATTAGGATCAAGGTGAACCCTTGTAATTATACAACTCTAGAACTGCTGATTACAACTCTAGCTATACATTCAAAAGCTTCTGGAAAGTTATCGAACTTTCCAGATCATCAGAAAAGGATATTAAATTTATATGTTTGATCAATTGGTTAGGCTAATTGACTTTATAGATCGGGTCGGGGGTTTGAAACTCGTTTTATTTATGATAACTAACAGTAATATGGCCCGAAAGAATAAAATGAATCAGGAGGGATTAATCGGGCGTAAATTTTTAGTGAAACAGTTGTTGATTGCATTTGTTTCGTGATTGTACCTGTTTATAACTAATGACAATATATCTATATAGGGAAAATTACGAAAAGAACGCCTAACAAATTTATAAATTACATTTTAATGCCTATTAAAACAAAAAATACAAATTAGCACATAGTTTAAAAAAATTAACACTCAATAAATGGATTAATGACACATCAATAAATTAATTGTGAGTTTAATTAACATCAAAGCAATTAGTCAACTAGCGCGTTAATCAACTAATTAGATTCTGAAATTTCTAACTCTAGCTAATTGAATATAGCAAGGAAATCGATCACGATCGATTGGTGGGAGGCGATTAGGAATAACATCGATTAACACTATATCACCGGAATTAAGTGGGTGTTATTTACAAGTGCAAGAAATTCGTAGTAGACGTTAAAATATAGATTTATAATTTTTGTAGGCGTTTTTTTTTGTACGTACGGACGGACGTACGTATGGGTAAACTATTCATACGTGGAAAGCGGTACGTATAGGATGGATTTAAATGTATACGATCCTGTAAATCAATCCACATATAGATATATGCAGATATAGATATAGATCTCTGTCTGTCTGTCTCTCTCTCTCTCAATATAATATTACATAGAAATACATTCGATCTATGCGTAGAGAGAGCTTACATGTTATGTATGTATGTGTGTGTGCGTATAAATACATAGATAGATGCATGCATAGACATTCGTATACGTATAATACATACGTATGCACACACATACAGACACGCATGCATACATACATATATATGCACACATACACACACACATATGCATACATACATACATACATGCACACATACATATATACATACATACACATAGATAGATAGACATAGATATTGTTGATAGGCATCCATATGCGTATAGTACATACCTATGCACACATACATACATACAGATAGATGCATATACATGCATAGAATAGATAGATAGACATAGATATTGTTGATATTGTTGATGGAGATGGATGGGTTCCCATTCCATTCCATTACAAAAAAATTATCATTTGCCATCAATGAATGAATGAATGAATGGATGAATGAATGAATGAATGAGTGAGTGAATGAATGAATGAATGGCCACATGAAAGAACACACACACACGCACACATACATACATACGCACACATACATGCCCGTACAAGCTACATGTACGTATAACTACGCAAAAAAAAAAAGACGAGAAGAGAGAAGCGCCTCCAAAAGTAGAAAGGGCCTCCATTTCGGGGAGGTGCTAAATTTAGCAGCCGCTACCGCTTTTCCTTTTGTTTCCCTGACTTCACTGCCTGCGACAACGACAGTATTTATTTGCTTGCCAGTAAAAAAGAAAAAGAGAAAAAAACCACACGCTAAAAAAAAATATATATATATATATATATATACGTATCTATACGTGTATTTATATATATGCGCGTACGTACATGTATTTTGCATATATCCGTACATACGTGTATTATGCACTTATACATACGTATGGTTGGATGGAAGGAATGGATGGATGATCTGTGTATGCGGGGGCGAAGGGATGGTCACCACCGCCATCACCACCATCATGACCATCATCGCCACCACCACCACCATCACCACCACCACCACCATCATCATCATCATCACCATCATCATCATCACCATCACCATCACCATCATCATCATCACCATCACCATCACCATCACCATCATCACCATCGGCACCATCCCTATCATGATCACCAGCATCATGATCATGACCATCACCACCACCATCCCCATCATGATCATCATCATCACCACGATCATGATCATGATCATCATCGCCATCATGATCATCACCACCATCACTATCATCATCATCATCACCACCACCACCATCATCATCATCACCACCACCATCAGCATCGCCACCATGATCACCATGCTCACCACCACCGTTATCATCATCGCATCACCACCATCACCACCATCACCACCATCATCACCATCATTACCATGACCACCACCATCATCACCATCATCACCATCATCACCATCATCACATCGTTACCATGACCACCACCATCATCACCATCATCACCATCGTTACCATGACCACCACCATCATCAGCAGCATCATCATCATTAGCACAGTCCATCCATTGCTTAACTTTATGTAACTAGCTAGCCCTCCATTTGGGCCATTAACCAATTTTGCTTGCATTTGACCCATTCCTATATATATATATATATGTATGTATGTATGTATGTATGTATGTATGTATGTAAATCTAAGAATCTACTTCAATTTGCAAGTCTGTATGTTATCTGCCATGTAAATTTGGGTTAACTAACACAAGGATCTTATTGTCCAGAAGAACAAAAAAAAGATTTGTGTGTATGTATGTATGCATGCATGCATGCATGCATGCGTGCGTGCGTGTGTGTGTGTGTACCAGAAGCGCCCTCGTGAAAGTTCGCCTGTTGTCGTCTTCTTCGTCTCGTGTGCAGAGAGCAGAGCAGCAACGAACGGAACGGAACCAACGGAGCAGGGCGATCGGCCGAAAGACGCATTACGCAGCTTGACCCTTTATGTTTGGTCTATCTGTCGATGCATCTAATCATTCATTCATCCATTCATTCATCCATTCATCTATTCATTCATTCATTCATTCATTCATTCATTGCTAGCCCAGCAAGCAGCAGCAGTAGAAGCAGCAGAAGCAGAAGCAGGAAAGCAAGCCCAATCATCCATCCATCCATCTGTCTTTCCTTGGACATCACTGTTCTGCATGGCATGGCATATACCAGGTAATACATGCCACTCGTGAGCGAGCGAGTGGTTAGGAACTCAAACACAATCCTCGTACTGGCCACATACATACATACATACATACATGCATGCATGCATGCATGCATCTACATGCCATCAACCTAACTAACTAATCTGTCTGTCTGTGTGTGTGGGGTGTCTGCCGATCGATCCATCCATCCATCCATCCAATGCTTCCATGCATCCGATCTATCGACGAAGATTTTATGACGTCCGCGATGCCAGCCAATCAGGTGTAACAATGCATAATTCAACGGAGATCTCGCTATGAATGAGGCCTCCGATGTCGTCGTTGCCGTCGGAACTTGACAGCGATGCCGAGGATGATGATATGCATCGCATGCATTGCATGCATGCTATTTACAGATCTGCTGACTGACTGACTGACTGACTGACTGACTGACGACGAGCAATATTGAAGAGAAGATGACAGTTCCCCGAGTTGAAACAGTAGTGGCAATATGGTGCAGACATTGTATCCGCTCTTAATGGACAACTATTTGAAGGGCGAGAATCGGAGACAACGCCGTCCCAAGTTTGGATCATATTGGAAGAAATGTGGTTTTTTTTATCGTCTGCAATGATATGCAGATTAGTTGGAAATATATGCTCCGCCGAAATGACTATTTCCACCTCCTATTATAGCAAAGAAAGAAACATGTCTTTGCTCGTCGACCATTTTTGGGTGGGCAAGTTTTCTTCTTTGTATGAATGAGGTTTATGTTTTAGGTTGAATCGTTTCTGGGGCGAAGAAACAGAGCGAGAAGATCAAAGAGAAAAACCAGAATGGATTTGAGGGTGATTTTAACCACACTAACAAACAACCCCCCCCCAACAAGCAAAGGAGTAAAGATCGAAATCCAAAATACCATCTGTATCTCATACCACAGAAGCATTGCCCTGGATTACATCTCCGGAAGCTGGGCAAGTACAGAATCGAAAGCCTTCGTCATCTCGCCTTCATTCATTGCTGGTCTTGATATCCTCATTCATTGCTGGTGTTTGATATCTCCCAATCATTCATCGCCTTCCGCTTTCAATCATCTTCTCTGGCTTCCATTTCCCCCATGGGCTTTTAAGCAGAACAATCTTTCCTCTCATGTGTGTAACGTGGAAGTCGTTGGAACCTTATGTGCAATTCATGAACCCTTCACCTCTTTCTTCTTCTTCTTCTTCTTCTTCTTTCTTCTTCTAACCACAAGATGATAATATCACCGACAGATATAGTGTAAAGAACTACAATATATATCTATGGATATAGTATTATGAGCAATGAAAGTGGTTTAGTCTTTCCACGATCGTTTCTAGCATCGTTTCAAAATGTGGAAAAAAAAAGAGGAAGGGAGCTGCAACAATTCTGGGAATTATTATCTACCTTTGTAATGTGGGGGGAGTATGCAAGTCTGGATTGCTCACTTGTTTCTGAGAATGCTGATGTTGTTCTTCATCCCATTCGTTCAGAGTCACAGATGATTTATGTTTCGAGAGCTGAATTTGAAGTAATTCAAGACGATTCAAATTCAACAATTTTACAAAGATTTGTATTCCAAGATCTCACTAGAACTTAACTGTTGTTGCAGTTAATCGGATTGTGAGTTGGGTTTCTGATCCCCGCAAACGGCTCCCATTACTTAAGTCAATCATTAGTTACTGGAGCTCATTGCTCTACTATCCTCCTATCAACCAAGGTTAACATCTTGCTGGTTAATCTATCTATCTAGCTAGCAATAAGAAATCATTATATAGTTGTTTTACCCATAAACTCATATCAAATGTTGTGATTATAGTTGTTTTACTGATAAGCTCATATCAACTGTCGTGATTGCCGTAGTAACGTAGCAAACGGAACACGCGCACATGAATCGAAGGAACATTTAACATCTCTCCAAGGCTCGGAAACAGCATAACCTGCAATCGAATCGAACACACGATCCCAAGAATGCAGGTTTTAGAAACAAATACGCGGTCTGCTATGGATGGAACAAAGCAATATGATGAAGAAAATGCTCCAATTCGCTAAGAAAAGCATTTTACCATTATGAGGGGGGCTCACACTTCAAGGTTGTGAGCATCACCGATCTCTGGAGGAAAGCTATCCACATCCTGAACATCAGATTTCTGAGATGACATATTCTCTAGAACGTTCAACTGACGCAGGGCCTCATACACTCCGATCCCCACCGACACTGCGAGGTTCAATGACCTCACATATGTATCTACCATTGGTATCCTCACTTTCCCACCTCCATACTTCTGTTCGTTGCCGCAATCTTCCAGTGCTTCTGGAGAAAGGCCGGTTGTTTCTGCCCCAAATACGAGCCAATCGCCCGGTTTGTATTTCTTTTCCTGTAGGTACAAAAATCATAATATACCATCAATCGATGTTTCTCGGTTTCCTGCGTGAACTTAATAGAGAGAGGAAGGGAGAGAGGGAGTGGGAAGAACTTTTCTTGGACTTTTGCCGTGTGTTTTCTTCCTTGCTTGCATTTTTTACACCACCATGGTTACATAATGGTAAAAAACCAAAAAACAAACAAAAAAAAACAACTTTGCATTTTCATCTTGTGCAAGCATGAACATTTTAGGAAGAGCTTTGCATTCTTTATCAAGCCCAGAGTACTATTTGAACCCTAGGAAGTCAAGGTGTACAGAGGTCTGAGATATTGGGACCATTTAGCCAGCAAAAAATCCTTATTTAATGAATCTTGAAGAATTTTATCAAATCTATTCTAAACATTAGTCTTTTCTTGAACCATGCCTTAAGAATGACATCCTTCCATTGAAGTATTCAACAAAATTTCGTATCTTAACTGAAGGAGAGGTTCATGGCATCCCTCTCAACCTCATTTATATGAAACATAGAGAGGCAACGAGAGGGAGGGAGGGAGAAGATAAAGAAGAAAACAGGAGACAGAAAGAAAAGACAAGAGATTGTTGTTGAAGTTATACATCATAAACGCCTTTGAAAAGCCATTGCGATATATGAGGCCTAACTAAAGTTACGATTGATTCTGTCAGTCAGCTACTTAGGAGTAACATAAGAAACCAATCTAGCTTCCAAAAATGAAAGGCCCCTTATATGCAATCCAGTGTTCATTCGAAATCATGAAAAAGAAAGTTATTCACGACATGTGCCTTCAAATCATATGCAACAAAAAGCTGACACGACGAATCAACAATCCTCTAGTGAAAATGTCCACAGGCTCAGTGAAATATTGATGAATGCTAACACTGCATAGAGAATTTTGCAGCAAATATTAATGAAGATAGGGTTTCTAATCACTCATAATTTAAGCCCAAGCAAGCAAGAGATATTACCGTATACAGACAAGTTCCCCTTTTTGTGAAGGCCACAAGCCTTTTTTCGCCTTCCTGAATGAAGAGCATTATCCATACTCATCAGTGCCCATGCTAAAAGATATGGACAGTATTAAAAGCTAATCTAAATATTAAACAAAAGATAAAGAAATAAGCATCAGAATAACTAGCTCTACCTGACCAACACCGTGGGATGGACCTAAATCCTCATCAAATGTCCCATACTATAGAATATGGACACTTCAACTTAAACTCTGTTGGTGTAACAAGGTTCGCTTCATGCTAAGCATCTGACTTCCTCAAGGTACAACCACCCCACTCCCTACTTGGTAGTGTGATACACCAATGAGGATCCAGGTCCATCTCACACTGTCACTAGTCTGGTGGATTTACCCTCTCTCCTTTCTTTTGCTTATTGCTTTGCCTTTCGCTTAAGATTTAGATTAGACTATAATTCGAGGAAATCATTAATACCTGTTGCTTGAAAAATTCCATGAAGTCGCTCCATGAAGCATGTACTTTCACAAAAACATACCTGCAATTGTTTTAAGGTAAAACAGGGGATGCCACTAACCAAACTCAATGTATGAAAAATCTGTAGAGTACCCTTCAGATTTTCTTATTTAGTCACATGCCTTAAGTTCCTATTATTTCCTAAGCATCCCTAATCATATACTGAAAAGGGATCCCCCATGATTGCTCTCACCAGAAACATTCAAGAAAATGACGGGAATAACATTTTTATGCTTCGGAGTTTTCCCCCAAAAAATGTTACACGTACAAGATCTGGTATCATCACGATATTCTGCTAGAGAGGGGGTACCAGTTCGCATATTAATGCCAGTAACTTTGATGAGCTTGGAAAAAAAAGGTATCCTCATATCAGGCAGGATACGGCCAGTAATCCAGGCCAGCTCGTTTCAATTTTGCATCATCAATTTGGAATCCCAGAGGCTGCCAAATGTTGTCAAAACAAAAGACAGAAATTATCTGGGAGAAAATGGAAAACAATAACAGTACGGCAATTTCTGGAAATGGAACTGTAAAATGGACAAAGGAACATCAATTTTGGACAGATATCACGGGAATATACAGAAGTTGTGACAATGTTCATATAAATAGTAATAGGCACCGAGATGGCTTGAGATTCAGGCATTTATTTGCTACATTAAGATTAATACATTATACAGGGCTCAATTTATCTTTGAGCAGCATAAAAAATCCTTCGTCGCTGAGATGCAGAAGACATGAAAACATCCCTTTTATACTTATCATTAAGTTCTGAGGGTTTGTATATTCCAGATTCAAGCCAAGCATGCAGCATCGGCCAAAAGAAAAAATAATTGGTTAGTTTTTTCAAAGATGATCCCACGCACACTGATAACAGAATTTAAAAGTACCAGACAACCAATCCTGTCATGAACGACACGGAGACACCACATTAGCTGTTCCTAGCTTTGATCATTTTTAAAAACATTGCCTATGCTATTGATGGAAGTATCGCTTGCATTAGTCTCGATGTAACGTGAAAAACATGAATTTGGGTAGAAATGACCCTAGCTTGACATTGCTTTGTGAGTTTCAGTCACTCTTGTAGAGTTCCAAAGTATATGTATGGTGATTGACTCTCATGAATAGAAATGATGTGAGAGAGGGGCACAGTGTCAATATTTGTTTATGAAAGTTAGAAACACCAAGTTCAATAGATTTACGAGAGAGGATAGAACGGAGAATCCAATGAACAAATGATTAATACAATAGAAATCTACATGTCAACAAATTTTTGGAAATTGAACACTCCATCAAAATTCATGCTTCACCACCTCAATAAGATGAAGACCAACCGATGAGGCAGCACAAGTCCTTGCTATAGTACCAGTATTTCCAGCAATCTATATTACCACACAATTGAAGTCAGGAGAACATATGGCATGTCAAAGAACATGAACGTCTATCTTGGGGACATTGCAATAATTGAATACAATACCTGTGGTGAGAACAACACAATCTGCATATGCTTCTTTGTTCCAGAGTCCTTGATCGTCTCTCCTATAGACGAGACCCAAGGTCTCAAGGTGTCACCAGAACCATGAGAAGTTTCCTTGCAAGCTGCATCCAACATCAGATAGTCATGTGTGTTTGGTGTGATTTTCAGATTAAACTGTTGGTCACACATTCAAGAGCAAAAGAAAGCAAGCGACCTCTTCTCTTCAAAGAAAGAAAGAAAGAAAGAAAAATGCAATTGAAGGTGATAATGGATTTGTTGCAATGTGACCAAACAGACAACAAAATGTAACAATTCATTGAGCGAATGAAAGGAACACAATCATCTTCTTTGCCCATTATCCTCCTCATCATCATCGTCAACATCACCGCAGCATTTTCGCCCACAAACAACATCATGGCACTGACGACAAGACACGTTACAGAAGAGGATTGCTACCATAGCCAGCACCGGCACCGTCGTCATCATCCAACACGTCGAAGTAGTAACCCAATGACGATTAAAATCAACGACAGTCTGTGGATACACTGTCGAAAGGAAATAGGGAAGCAATGCCCATGGCTTTGACGAAAGAGAAAGAGAAAGAGAGAGAGAGAGAGAGAGAGAGAGAGAGAGAGAGAGAGAGAGAGAGAGAGAGAGAGAGAGAGAGAGAGA
>JBBBWG010024446.1:0-19824 GCA_037176905.1 Azolla pinnata
TTTTTTGTTTGTTTTGTCCGACCACTATTCGTACGTATGGAACGAATAATATTACAATCATCATCACTATCAGTATCATCACCATCATCATCATCATCATCATCATCATCACCACTACCATCACCATCACCACCACTACCATCATTATCATCATCATCACCACCACCATCACCATCACCACCACTACCATCAATATCATCATCATCACCATCATCATCATCATCACTATCACTATCACCATCATCATCATCAGCATCATCATAATAATCATCATCATCACCACCATCACCATCACCACCACTACCACCACCATCATCATCATCACCACCATCACCATCACCACCACTACCATCATCATCATCATCATCATCACCACCACCACCACCACCACCACCATCATCAGCATCATCACTATCACCATCATCATCATCAGCATCATCATAATCATCATCATCATCATCACCACCATCACCATCACCACCATTACCATCATCATCATCATCACCACCACCACCACCACCACCACCACCATCATTATCATCATCATCATCATCATCATCATCATCATCATCATCATCATCATGAGGAGAAGAAATTTTCAGACATGTTCAAAATTGTGTGTTTTTTTCTTCCTCTTCAGTTTTTTCTTCATCTCTCTTTTTGTTCTTTTCAGTTGTTCTTAGTTTTTTCTGCCACACTCTGAACTGAGCAACTGACTTTAGGGTTTCGAATCTGACGAGCTAGGGTTTGGTTTCGCCTATTTGTTCCAGCTGCAGCCGTCCGTCACCATTCGGCTGCTGCCTGTTTGTTCACGTTCCTCTCGCCGCCTCCCTCCATTCAAGTGTTGTAGCCGATACAGCTCCCAGAACCATCGCAATCTGTAAGTTTTGCATGTTATGCTCGTCTTATTCTCCCTCTACGTTGTTCACCGTGTATATTGCGATATGCTTTGCGCGCTTCCAAAGCTAGATTCCCTATCTCCTGCTTTTACCGACGGCAAGCAAAACCATGTCATAGTAAATTTGAACTGCAAATGAGTTTTTTTTTGAAATGTGAGCTTCATCTATGCATCTAGCTAGTCAGCTCCACATGATTTACGGCTAAAGATGGAGTTTCAAGTTATAGCTTTCTATGTGTTTCTACTTGTATAGTATCGATGTTCGTGATCACGTAGAGATTGAAGTTTGCAAAAATTCGGCTTTCACATTCTGTGCAGGAAATCCTGTATTAGGCCCATGGCTGATTTTCAAACTTCTTCTCATCATGACCGATGGATCTTGTCACATGATGAGCTTGTAAGTTTTTATGTTCCCTTAAGGTGAAGAATGCATATGATGTTTCTAATTAATATCCTAACTCTCCACTTTGAAAATGCTGCTTCTGTTATTTAATACTTCATTTCGTACAGGGAATTGTTCCTTAACGAGGTGTTGAGGTCAGCTAGGATGGAAACTACCGTGCCTTTTTTTACATCTCCATGGTTGACAGAAAAAGAGAAACATAAAAATATATGTGTGTTCACTTCATAGACTCGAAATGATACCTGGAGCACATTTATATCTAATTTCTAATAAGGGGATGTGAAGTTACATTAAATGATCTGATCAAACCATTAAGCTAGAGTTTGTTAGAGTAATCTAATCTGTGACATCCCCTTTATTATCATAGATTCTTTTTATGATATTTTTATGATTCTTTTTATGATATTTTAGACACAAGTCACTGTATAGGATGTCTTAGTAATGTCTATAAATATTAGTTCTTGGTATCATATATCTCTCAAGTCATCCACTTGAAGAAGAGAAAACTACAATGGTTTGATCCTTAAACGGCATCTACTTAAATCGACAATGTGATCGGAAAATAATGGATCCTGTGGTTGTTTAAATAACACATATATTTGCTTGAGTAAGGTTTTTAAACAGAAGATACGTCAGTAGTATTTCAAGATGTTGCTCTTTTAATTTATACTAGTATTAAGTTATTAAATTTTCTGCTACATTTGTATGTAAGATCTACAATGTGGCTTGTAGATGATTTGAATCTCAAATTTGTGATGATACAAAGTAAAAAATTTAAACATACAGTGAGCTATAGTGAAAACTAATATTATTTGTATTGACATAGTAACCAATTGTTTGCATTGACTAAACGTAGTTGATTGGGTTTTGCTTTTGTTTCAGGTTGAGAAAAGGAATGCAGCAAACCAAAGGGCCATTAATGCGCTGAAGAAGGTTAGTGTATTGTTGAATTATCAATTAATTTCATCATTTCACATAAATGAACATTAAGGGATCTATTGTCAATGATACTTTTAGCCATGATGTATATCCCCCTCGTAGGGTAAATCACTGTCCTTGGTGGCAAGGCTTGGAGCTGCCTTTCAGAGACTTAATCTTAGTTTGTGATGTAGCATCAGACAAAAGACAGGCTTTCCAGGAGACTAGAAATCAACTATATCCGTTTTTCTTGTCACAAGTGAATTCGATCTTGAGTCAAGCTACTGACAAACTCTGCATATTCCACAGTGTCGTCAACCACGATATCTTCAATTATGATACAATTTGTAAAACTACTAACTTGGAACATGGGATCGGCATACTTTTCTGATGAAAAATCCACTTAGGATATTGGTGACGGGATACCTCAATAACTACGAAAGGTAAACAATAAGTGCACTTGTTCTTTCATTAGTTTCTTCAGGTGAAATAAGCCATTGTATATATAGTTGATCAAAATTTCCTGGCATAGTTGAGGTAAGACTGGGTTCCTGAATCAACTGTATCTGTACTCCTACAAAGGCAGTGAAATTGTATCTGTATCTGTATCTGGGTCCATCTCTAATGCATCTGAACTCATAAACCAAGCAGGGGGGACAACTAGAGAACTGTGATAGTAGTTTGTGTCCACAACAAACTTCAGTTCCTTGCTCGCCCAAGCTACCCCATACATTAGATTGTATCTCCAACCAAATTGAACAGACAGCTGACTGATTCAGCAAATACGATTAGATATAGGAAGTGTGTTCGTATTTCCGTAGGCTTTATAACATCAAACTTCAACTTCTGTTGCACAACAGTTGGTATAATGGAGATTATAGGAACAGATTGAGACCACACAAAGACCAAACTTACCCCCCTGAATTCAGTTTTATTATTTTCCCTTCTGTACCAACCCTTTTGTTCATTTCCTGCTGCGTCCTTTTGTGTTTTAACAAACCAAACCAACTTGCTATATGAACTTTTAATGATGAGTTTGCTTTAAGCTTTAAGGAAAATAATAATGTTGTTTATTGTGCTCCAATTTTCAAACTGCTGAATTTGTGTCTTCATTTAGTATGGTGCCACCCGTGTGGAAGTTCAGGCTGATGGATCATTGGCATATCCAGGGGTTCCTGTCTCAACTGATGGTTCAGGTATGTTGTTTGTCAGCGACAATGTAACTTATGCAACTTCAAGCTGACCATTTAAATGTCAGAGTATGGCATTTGTTGATAGCAAATGAAAAGCCAACCTCACTTCCGTCACCTCTTACGGTGGATGAAGAGATTTTGATTCAAAGGTTCTACGAGCAGAAGATTCAACAAGTCTGTGCTGCTTTTAGCTTCCCCCACAAGATTCAGGTCTCTGGAGACAGATTTTGTTTTGTTTCCTACTGAATTTTGCTGGAAAACTAAATAATATGCATTTTAAAATGTAGGCAACTGCAATATTGTACTTCAAGAGGTTCTTTCTCAACTGGTCTGTCATGGAACATGACCCGAAACAAATAATGTAAGATGATTCATTGAATTGGACAAAAGTTCATAAATCTAGTGTTTGGTTTCTTTTATTGTTTTATTTTCTGTACTGCCATGCCTTTGATGCACTATTTTCTTTTTTACTGTACTTATTTATTTTCTCCATGCTCCCATGCCACTGTACCAAATTTGTGTTCTCTAATAGATTGATTACAATTTCTTGAAATTGCTTGTTTTCTTTTTTTTTATCTCTGTCTCTATGGTTTAATTGTCCTCATGGTTTTATGTGTAAGGCTCACTTGCATATACATATCATGCAAAGTTGAAGAATTTCATGTTTCTGCGGAAGAATTTGGCAAGGGTATTCAACAAGATCCTCAGGCTGTATTAAAGAATGAGCTTTGTTTGTTGCAGGTTGGTAGATGTATGTCTAGAGCACTATATATAGATATATAGATAGATATGGATATAACGTTTGTATTAGACACAAAAGTTTTACTTCTGTTCATATTTCCAGGGATTGAAATTTGATCTGATCGTCTACGCTCCATATCGCTCTTTGGACGGTTTCATTATTGATACGGAGGTACACCAACAACAGCCACGAGCATCGTCTTCATAGCATGTTACATATTCTTCTGAGGATGTATATTGTTTACGACTTGTCATCTAAATGACTATTGCAATGTTTACAGAGTTTTTTCCACAGTAAAGATGAGGCGTTCATGCAGAAATTGAAGGTTGGTAGTATCTTGTTAGGGACATCCATTTTTAACTCGTTCAAACTATTTTGAATGTGTAGCTTGTGCTGCCTTATACATGGCATCATTTCTTGAAGGGTAGATTTCAACTAAAAGTATATGGGGAGGATGGATGTTGATGGTAGGTTGGGGCATGGAAAAAAAGCTACAGAGCCTTAATGTCACCTTCTTAATGCAGTCTCTAATAGCAGTGTACCTGCTGCATTCCTCACAGAAATAGTCATTATATATATGGTGCATGCTTGGAGCATTTAAATTATCCCTAGTATTGCCAATCAGTAAAATATTAGGCATCGTGAATGCGTGTATGCATATAACAGTGCGTAACGAATTATGTTGTATTTTATTTAAAAGTATTCAATTCCACTGTTTTTCTTTCTAGGATTTAAAAGAAGCTGCAATGTTTGTTGTAGACAATGCTATGTTGACGGATGCTATTCTTCAGTTTCCTCCTGGTCAGGTTAGGTTTAAATGCATAGGTCTATTTGTTTTGATGTTCTGTTTGCTTGATATTATAGCAATTTTTGTATCTGTTGCACGAATTTGGCAGATGGCTATTGCAGCTCTATATCATGCAAATATGGAGAACAAATTGATTGATTTTGAGAGGTATTTTCATCCGAGATTTAGATTTCGTGATTGTACGTTTGGGCTTCTCTTGTTGATTCAAGAATTGTGTCAGGTATTTGAAGAGCGTGGCAGAACGCCAATCAAAAAGGTTTTCCTATTCGGAGCTAGTTGAACGTGTTCATTGTGTACTTGAGAAGGTAAGCAAGCATAGACACTGTGGCAAGTACTTTGGTCATTAAAACCAGTTCTGAAAAGAAAATCATACTTCTATTCCAGATAAAAGAGGTAAGATTTGTGAACGAAGATGACGTGAAGCGCATCGATCGTAAACTAAAATACTGCAGAAATCCAGCCCTTCAAGACGAGTAAGACCGTTAGAACAGTAAAGAATGCACCGACTGTTAAACGTTGATGCGGGTTGATGCTAACATTACTTTCTGTTTTGTTTTCAGAAGCAAGAAAAGGGATAGAAAAGGTAAACATAAGAGTAAACGATCGTCGCAGGATGCAGTCGTAAGAACCGAGGGGATGACCTGATCATATGGCAATAGCCAAGATGCAGACTTCTTTTGTTTAAAAAGGGGATCTGTATTCGCAAGAATTTTGGAAAAGAAATCAAGTGGGAATATGCTCCTTTGCTTTCTTACAACAGGCTTTGTTCGGGCTATGGATGTCATTATTGCGAGAGTAATCGGGAAATGCTGCTCCTGTTGTGAAAGCAAATAAAGCGATGGTCTCAAGGAGGAAACCTTTGAGAGATATCTACACAAGGCAAAAAAAAGGTACTACTAAAAAGATGATTGACGAATCCAGTGTAGAGAGAGGTTCACTGTGGAGTTGAAGGCTAGAGATTCTCATACCATTTGGATGGGATTCAATGCCTCGAGAGTTGTGGTAGGATATGGAGCAGAGAGTCCAAAATCTCCGCGTGTATTATAAGAGAACATATACACATTACTGAACCGATTTGTGTGCTCAAAACCAATTGTCTCTTTTCCATGTCGAGGTTCTCGCTTGTACACTATTCTGAATCGTGTGGAAGCGGCGTGTTGCATGTGCCATGAAACGTTTGAGCAGCAGATTTGTTTGTGAGAGAATAAACACTGTTTCGGCACTAGCTGTTGAGATAAGGTTGCAAGGTTGGTTTCTTGACAAGGTCATTTTCCTTTGCAGAAGACCACCTGAAACAGCTGTTTACCTGTAGAAGGACAAAAATGCTGCAGATCCCTTCAACTTCCTGAGGATAGAATCAGAGCATTGAGATCAGCAAACCTCTTTTGTCAGTGTGCTATGTAAGGTCAGATTGCCATCAAACATATATCTGCAAAGCTGAGTATGCTGCATGATGCGCTTCAATCCTTGTTAGCTTCCTCGTTGCAGGACGAGACGCAATTAAATTGCTGTGATCTATGAGATTGCTATATTTTTTATCCACATACGGAATGTCTCAAATAAGCGCCTCCTGTAGCTCAAAACCCTAGAATGAATATTGATTAACGCATTTCGGTAATGCTTTGTTTTCAGGGCACCAGAATTTTGTACTTTTGTAAACTACAAAACCCTAGAATGAATATTGATTAACAGATGTATCAAGGTATAGAGAATGTACACATTATGACGGCTTTCCCTTCGCAGAGAGGTTACCATGACCCTGCAGAGAAAAGCACGGATTTGTTGTCAGTGGAAACGATGCAAAATATGTGTAAAAGACACACACAATCAATTACAATATCGATCTGATTTCTATTGCCAACAAATGCATCAGCAGTATGTTTTTATTGTACATAGGCAAAATTGTTCATATCATATATATCGATATGAGCTTCAGAGGTGGCCCCTGGACATGTGCACCATTACACTTCTTTGTTGAGACCTTCAGCTGATCCGACTGCCACTCCCCCAAGCTCCCATTTTCTACAGGGTGAATTCTCCCTCTCAATTCGCCACTTCTTGGTTTAGACATTAAAACATCATCGACTACCATTGCTCGAAGCTCCAGTTTCTACGGGGTTAATTCTCCGCCTCAATTTGCTTCTTGGTTTGGACATTAAAACATCATAGAATTGTTATTCGGATGTCATAATGCGCATCATGCTGCTGCGTAGATATCATATGTATCAAAGGCATTGAAGGGCTCTACATCACTTCCTACACATCGAGACATTCCAACCTTAACCTGTATCAGCTCTTGTCAATACCAGTATCAAGGTCTCCAGACAAACTTAATGTGCGACTGAGTTCCAAGCGGTATTCAACGCCTCTCATATGATGACCCAATAACATGCACCTGCAACCAATCATCTGACCTCTTATAAAAGAAAACACCGCTCCTTGTATCCATATAGAGGATATTTATACATAGTTCAATATTATGGAGGCATGATATCTTTACATACCAGAAAAGCAATCTTGCAAGGTAGTCACGATTCACTGTAAGCACAGATTGTGATTGCAGCGGGGAAGATGAACTACATTTTTGGCTGCTGTCCTCATCCCACGAACCATTACCTGTAGTGCTTGCTCCTCGTGGGCCACCATAATGCAGGTCTTTATGTTGTAGCTTTATTGACGGATCATTAAGAAGCCCATTGATAACATGTTCAATTACCTCCTCCACTTCTTGTGATGTGGGCCGTGATAACTCTGCCACCTGGCAAAGGATTATGCTTATTTGGAAAAATCATAGGACAAAGACTCACCATTTTGATTTGACACAAAAAAATGAATGTACGTCTGCAATTAACACAAATCATCAAGCATACATAACAGTCTGACCTTCTCAGGTGTCAAACTCCGGAGGTAGTCTAATAAGTCATTGTTTTCTTCTCCGACAATAGTTTGCACCTGAAGCCCAGAAGTGATTTGTTTACGATCCTCCAGCTCCTGAAGTAAAACCAAAGTCAACAGACGATGGTGATATTGGGAATTTGATATTATCAATCAACACTTTGCTGTTGTTTCATCAGGGATAGTTTAAAAAAAATCCCATATTGATCCAAAAATACGTTAACCTCAAATAGATGCATAACTAGTAAAGGGAGCTCGGGCAATCCTGTCTGATCTAAGATAATCAATCTGTCTTTGAAACATCATAAAATATGACAAATTATTAAGTGTATGATGCAAAAGTCAAGTATAAAACTGTTACAGAATGCATTTGATTTACTAAAAACATTTCCATGTGCACTGTATGCAGCTCCTGGAATATTCCAAGAGAAAGTTCGAAGCAACTATCTTATTTGCCACGTTATGCTAGAGCTAGAGAATCCATGCATAGCAGGTAAACCATATAAGGAAACTGTACAAGGTACATTGTATGCATCAGTTGTGCAAAATCTAATCATTGGCATCTATTTTCCCAAATAAGGCTCAATGTGTTTGCCATCATCTCCGGCACATGCATCAAATTGATCTACAATCGTTTTTTGGTGATTCAAGCTAACTTTGCAACTGCAGCCTATGTCACCAGCTAACCTTTGAAAATCGATTACACAATGTTCCACATCAATTGTCATTAGTTAAACTAATAGAATCATTGATTTTTATAGTGCCACTAAAATTAGCTCTATCATAATTGATTTTAAAACATACGGATACCTTAGTAACAGACTTCAGCTTTGTTTTGAGATATTGGATATAATTCCTTGTTTCTTCAGTCATATGACCGAGTGACTTGAGAGTCTCACCATCATCCTCATCGAATATTGTTCTTTCGTGAGAATTTTCCACACAATCTCCTGCAAATATATTTCCATTTTCTTTCTTTGGCATGTTTCCAGAATTTCCATCTCGATCATCTTTTAAATGTTGCTCCTGATTTGTGGATGACTCATCTTGTTGATAGTTGGCTTCCTCATCGTCAGAGGTTTCCAAACTCTTTTGGAGACACAGTCTATACTCGGCGTTTCTTAATGTATAGCTGCACAAATAACAAAGGATGAAAGGAAATCCTGAAAAACTCAGCACCTATAAACAGAAAAGTTGCTTAGCATTAAGAAAAAGGAGGCTAGAAAGTGTATAAAACCATTTGAGAACAGAATCTATACTACGAATTTCTTATTGCAAACACAGTATATACTTCAGCATTGCTTAAGGATCGTTACATAAGCTACATTGCTTAAGTCTCATGTCCTTGATACAAAAGTTGTCATCAGTGTAATAGCACAAGCAACTGGGGACAAGCAATGGACAACATTCCTTAAGCAATGAACTGAAAGCATGTGTTGTACATGCTTGTTTAAGAGCCTGATTTTAAGAAATTTATTGGTACAATATGCTTTACAACCAGTAATTAGTACAGATTTTACAGTAGGCAGGAAATAACTCCAAAATGTAAAAGCATTAAATTCTGTAAAGAATGTTGGCTTGCAATGCTACAAAAATGAAAGCTTTGATTAATTATTGACCTCAAAGAAAAGCATACACAAACAAGGCATTGAAAGAAATGAGGTAATGGTTGTCAATGAATTCAATATGAACAGAACCAAGTCGCCAATATCTCAAACCAATCTTAACAAAACTCTGAAAAGTGTAAATAGAATGATCCAGAAAATGTCTTAAACCGATCATAAGTTATTTTTGTGCTGAAACACAAACCAGTTACGAACTGAAACCAATCATATGAAAAAGTGGCATACATCTCAATAAACTCAAGTAGTCAATGGTTTACAACATTCATATGGGAGGCGACCTAATAAGACCTCCAACGGCTAATACCAACATTAACAATAGAATAAGAATAAAGGAATATAATGCAATTAGTTATTCAATGGTGTATAGGCCATTGGATGTTTGATTTTGCTATGTTCCCTTATTTCTATACAGACGCATAGGAAACTTTCAACATAATCAGCCATCCAATGGCCTTAAAACCTGAATATAGTCAAGAAAACCATTGATGTATACCAATTATATCAAAGAAACGTAATCATGATGCAGCAGCCAATGCCATACTATATTAATTTTTAACATACCCAGTCATCATGGAAGACACCAGCAGTTTGGCAAGAGGTTCCCGAGAGCTCCCAACTGTTACATGGAACTGATCAGAAGGAAGGATGCCTAACATACCAGAGACTGTTCTCTTCATTGCATCTGTACTGTCAGACGATGCCTCTTTACTGATTTGGCTAACATCAAGAGGTTGAACCTCTTGAATGAGGCTTAGGAGTAATGAAGTTTCCTTACAAGAAACATGCATATCAGAGTTTTAGTTTTATAGATAATGCACATAGTTTCCTTTTATCTATCTATCTATCTATCTATCTATCTATCTATCTATATATATATATCTTTATTCTCAATGTAAAACCGTTGTCTCCATACTAATTTCATATCTTGTCTTATCGCTACAAACTTTGGCATTTCCATAAACTGTGCCTTCCTCTTTCTTCTGTGGTTTGCTCAACCCTCAAACTCCGGAAAATTGCATAGATGCATTATTTATCTCACTTATTATCGTATATGCAGGTTACACGAATCTATATCCAGATATATTAATATATAGACTGTGCTTACAAGCTACATATTTGACCCTTTTTCTTCTTTCAAACATGTACCAAAGAAATAAACGGCATTTATTACCCTACCGATGGATGTGTTCCACTCCTGAATTATGAGCATTACAAAAAGAAATGCACTGTGAATTTCCTCTCTTTGAAATGCAATAAGTTAACGAAAGAAAAAGGCAATCTTTGAGACACAAGGATTTGGCAAGGACTTTTGGCAGCCTTCAAGAATGAGGCATTAACAGAGATACAATGCATTTACATTCTAGTATAGATAAAGACCTTAGAATATTGTTTTCTTTCTTACTGATTATGATTTGCACAATGTCATACACTGACATATCTGTAGATGATTTTAAAATAAAGAATGTATGGATGATTTTTGTCCTCTCCAGTTTACATAACAACTGTTTAGATATTTATTGTTGAGTTCGAGATACACGGCCTACATCTGGTTATACATTTGTCCTTCTTGGATCACACACGCACACACGCACAAACAAATTCATTACATTTAGCATGTTTTTCTACAAAGGATTTCGTTTTCATCTTTGAACTAAAAAAATTGGATAAAAACAACTGCTGTTTGATAACTATTGTTGAGTTTGAGATACACGGCCTACATCTGGTTATACATTTGTCCTCTTCGAATCACACACACACACAGACACGCAAACAAAAAAATTCATTACATTTAGTATGTTTTTCTATGATGGATTTCATTTTCGTCTTTGAACTACAAAAATTGAATAAAAACAACTGCTGTTCAGATATTTATTGTTGAGTTCGAGATACACAGCCTACGTCTGGTTATACATTTTCCTCTTCGGATCATACACACACACAGACACGCACACAGACAAATTCATTACGTTTAGCATGCTTTTCTACAATGGATTTCATTTTCGTCTTTGAGCTACAAAAATTGGATAAAAGAACTGCTGTTTTGATATTTATTGTTGAGTTCGAGATACACAGCCTATATCTGGTTATACATTTGTCCTCTTCGGATCACTCACACACACGCACACACACAAATTCATTATATTTAGCATGTTTTTCTACAATGGATTTCATTTTCGTCTTTGAACTACAAAAATTGGACTAAAAACAAAGAATTGCATAGGAATGCGGCATTTCTTGGGTTAATCTCAGCGCCATAGAAACAGACGAATAAAAAGCAGAGAATTTTCTAACCTCTTACAGAGAAAGCGGACTTATGGATAGAGATTTCCGTCTTTTAAAAGATATTAAGAGAAAGACTGCTGAAAAAAGAAAGCATTCTTTTTCGTTAGGAAAGATACACATCTAATTATTGCATACCTTGGTCAAGGAATTCTTCCGCGGAAAGCTACGGTAATTCGGATCTTCATCATCTTTGTTGTCACTATTGTGATCAGATCCTCCTCCCTGACGGAAACTGCGGCCTCCAAGCTCACAGAAGATGCCCTGCTTATGAGTGGGAGAGCGCTGAACAAAGCCTGCGGTACTTAACCGTGTATGGCGAGGATTAACAAAGTCTGAGTTCCCATAAGGTTCTTGCTGAGGGAACCGGCGAGGTTTACAGGGACGAGCGGGATGGAGAAAGAAAGGAGAAGAAGTGCTCTGAATGAGGAGCCCGTATTGAGGAGTGCAGAGCCCCGGGGTGGGATTCGAGCTTCCCGGCATGGAATTAACGCAGCTTGACATGGTGGAAGAAGAAGAAGAACAACAACAACAACAACAAGACGGAAAGTTCGGAAGAATGAAGGAAGAAGAGGCGAAGGAGAGGATACGGGGAGGTAGGAAGACGGAACGCTGCCGAACAAGCCTCTGGCTATGGCGATGGTGGCGAGGTGAGGAGGGAATGCACAGGATCCATGAAGAGGTCTCAATGAGCGAGGTGAAGCAGCAAAGGAGGAACCATGTCAGTCAGATGAGAACCGGAAGCAGCGGAGGTCGAGACGATGAAGACGGATCGAAGAATCTGATGAAGACGAAGAAGGAAGACGAAGAAGGAAGGAAGGAAGGCGCTGGCGATGGCGATGGCGATGGATCCATGGCCACACACACAGTCATCAGAAATCGACGACGACGAAGAAGAAGAAGAAGAAGAAGAAGAAGAGAATATGCCAAACAATTAATAATCGTAGAATAATAATAATAATTATTATTATAATAATAATAATAATAATAATTATTATTATTATTATTATTATTATTATTAGTATTATTATTATTATTATTATTATTATTAGTATTATTATTATTATTATTATTATTATTATTATTATAGAAATAATTATAATAATAATAGGGAAATTTACCCAGAACAAAACGCCTAACAAAATTATAAATTGCATTTACTGGAAATTTACAAATTGACGCCTGCTTTTAAACAATGAAACGCGCAATTTGATTGATCGATCGATCGATCGATCGACGCCAGATCCACTAATTGTGGATTCAATTAGCATCAAACGAATTGATCGATTAACCTCGATCGCTTGATTAGCACCGGATCGACGCGTTAATCCACTAATTAGATTCTAAAAGTACTAACCTTTTGTTAAGCGAATATCGGAAGGGAATCGATCAGGATGGAAGCGACTGGGAGCAAAATCATACTAGTAGAATTAATCGGGTGTTAATTTTTAGCGAGAAGCTACGATCAGGCGTTAATTTGTAATTTCTGATTTCAGTAAGCGTTTAAAATGTAATTTCTGATTTCAGTAAGCGTTTAAAATGTAATTTATGATTTTGTTAGGCCTTTTTGTGGTAATTCTCCGTACTAATAATAAGAATAATAATATTATTATTAGTATCATTAGACAAAAAAACGCCTAATCAAATTATAAAATACATTTTAACGCCTACTAACTACAATCGGACATTACAAATGAATGCTTAATCTTATCTTCTACTAACAATTAACACCTAATAAACTCTGTTAGTATAACGGTAATTGATTCTGCTTCTAATCGCTTCCCACTAATTGATGCTAAAAGAAAATTACGCAGAAGCCTTTGTATTTGTACCTTGAGGACAACCAACAAGATGCAATGTACCAAATGGAAGCTAACAATACTTGATTAACCACTATTACATGCCTAGCAAACTAAAGCTTTGCAACACTCCAATGACACAATTTCCTCCTAAGTTGTGCTAGAAGAGGAATCACATGGGTTTGAGGAGGTAAATCAAGCCCAACCTGACACCCCAAATATCTAACCGATTTCTCATGAGGACACCATTTGAAGTTTGGATGAGTTAACCACAAAGGAGGATATTTCCTTGCCCCGCCAAAATCCACGTAGATTTATTCCAATTTATAATTGTTCCTGAACCTTGACAAAATATGCTGGAAGCAGATTGTATTGCCTCCAGATTTTCCACCGTACCCTTCAAATACAATGCAGTGTCACTTGCATAAGCATAATCTAGAAGCTCCCCTTCTTGTGAGGGCAATTGAAACCCACATATTTGTTGATTCTCTCAAGAAAAAAAAAAACATTGTTTCAGCAAAAAATAGATAAAGATAGGGAGCCAAAGGGCACCCTTGCCTAACTGACCTTGATAGTGAAAAACTCGATATAACACTTGATAGATTTTACACTTGCCATTAGTACTTTACTTTGGATTGAAATATATAAACTCAATATAACACAAATCCATGTATCATGAAAACCCATTCTGTAAAGAATTTCATACAAAAAATCTCATTTTACTCAATTGTATGTTTTTTTAAAGTCTAGAAATAAAATAACTAAGTCTTCTTTTAACTCTCTAGCTACGCTATTACTTATCAAACCGAAAACCAGTTATCAAATATATTTCTATCCCTTAAAAACCCAGACTAAGATATATAAACTAAACTCTGCATAAATGATTGTAACTTCAAAGCTATAACTTTTTCCAAAATCTTATATATTGTATTTAATAGCATAATGGGTCTCCATTTACGGACATCATCAGATGCATCTTCCGTTTTAGCGATTAAATAAATTAACCCCTCTGTGAACCCCATTGTCATTGTTCCAGAAGCATAAACCTCATTAAAGGTTGATGTTAATGATGGCGCAAACACCTCCCAATAGGTAATATAAAAATCTTGTGTAAACTATCCTCACCAGTACAACTATCCGGGGGCAAAGATTCGAAGTTGTGAACAATTCAGCTTGTGAGAATGTTACACCCGAATGTGTACGTATATGAGTTGTGACTGTATTAAGAATTGCATCCCAGATATGTTGCTTATATTGTAATTGCAAGAGAGACATCATATCCACATAAAGTAGTTCTCTATAAAAGTTTTCGTGTCTCGAAATGAGGTTTTATGAGGACAGTTAGACAAGACTTTAAAAAAGAGACAAAAGTTTATTCACGGAGTGTGTCATACTATATAGGGTTTGAGGTGGTCTATGTATGACTGGATCCCATCACTTAAATGTTATTTCACTACCAAATGCTCTAATCTTGTATACTTAAATGTCTTTTAGTCTTTTACATCTGACCATCTCCAAATTAATTGTTCTTTCAATTCTCCAATCTATCACTCTCTTGACCAAAATTTGTTCAGACCTCTCTTAATGATGAAGTTGGCTCATAGAAACCAATCTAATGAATCATTAAACATCTAATTATGTACCTAATTATCAACATGGACCGTGTTGTGTTCAATGACCATTGGGGAGCTTAAGACTACCATAATGAGATTCATCATTAGGAAATTTCATGTCTCAAATCATTTATAAGTCAATCATGGGAAAATTAGTCCATCATTATAACAAGTTACCAAGTGATCAGTCAATGAGCCAATATATTGATCATTATCATCAAGCCCATCATCTAGCTTATAATTATTAAGCAATCCATATCCAATCTATAATTGTTCATGAAGCCATTTTCATCTGATCAACCAATCATCCAATGATCCAATATTCAACCAATGAATAATATCCAATCTATTGATCGCAGTCAAGCAACTATATTGAATCTAATCAACCTGCAATCATCCAATTTAATTTCCAGTGATGAGCATCAAGCTGTCTTCTGATCAACCAATCTTGGATCATCAAGTAATCAAGTGGCGAAGTGTAGCAAGTTAGCAATGTGTGAACCACCCATTATGTAATTTCTCTCGAGTTAATGGATTAGTAGGTTCAAGCGCACTAGCCAACTGTAGAAATTACATGTCTAAGCCACCGCCAATCGATCTGAATCAGTATATTATAAGACTCGGATTAAAGATTAAAAGACAATAACAATAGGTATTATAGTCTTTCAAGATCTCATCATCTGATAATTAGATGCTCGCAAAATTAAAGTTGAAAGTGCTCCGAGTCAGAAGAGGATCATGCGGCAAGCTACGTGTGCTTATGCCATGGCTATGGAGCTCCCCCACAGACCAGTTACTAGTGTAATTAGGCAGCTGCTGATCTCTCCGGTAGTGGTTATGGACACCTTGATAGGTGGTGACAACAAGACTCGGATCGACCATCGATCGCTCCACGCGCTTCTTCACGAGGCATCCCTTCACATTACATCGGTAGTAGTTTCTGGTCCGATCACATCGACACCAAATCATTAGCAAATGATTAGGCATCAGTAATTCAAATCATATTAGATTAGGGTTTAGGGTAGGGTTTAGGGTTTGATGAATGCCCTAAAATGAATCGCTTATAACCATATATCGGGCCTTCATCAAAGTCGCATCGAATCATTAGATTAATTAGGGTTTAGGGCTTTGCGGATCAGTTTACGGTTTAAGTGCCCGAAAGTCGATTATTTACCAAAGTAAAGGCATCGACTTATTAGGTTAAGGCTAATTAGTGTTTAGGATCTAGGTTTACAGTTAAAATTATACCATTTTCCAAGACTAATTGAGCAGAAGCTGGATAGTTTTGGACAATCTGATTTCTAGCATTAACATATCTGATTAATGGAAATTTACGCAATCCACTGTAATTAATAAAAATAAATTAGGGCCCCATAACAAACGGGGGGGGCATTGTTTGATGAATTTCCGGCCCTGGTTTAAATATGTGGCAATTAAATTTTGAGGAATAGAATCACGGATAATTAACGCACCAAATTGTCTCAAATTATTATTTAACACCCACCAATGTAAATAGAAATAACCATTCCAAGCTCAGCTAACCCTGATCGCCCCATTTTTTTGTATTGATTTTCAAGAATGCTTTCGTTCACTACTTCAAATGTCAGATCTGTTTTGATATAGTGCGATTTTTCCGCGCTAATCCTATGGATGTATAAATTCAATTGTTGCAGAGTATTACTACTTAACTGGCCGTTTTGATTCGATTAAATTGATGATTTGATTAATTAGTTATTCAATTGATTGATTTATTGCTAATAGGTGTCAAATTATTTGACACAATTTGAAATTTAAGCGGGACATGCTCCATTAATTATATGACAAAATAACTAGCGAGATAAATACTATTAGTTATTTGATTGATTATTGATAATAGGCTGCCTCGAAAATTGTAAACTTTAAAATTTCTGAGACTCTTCAAATAACAAATTGAGACAGTGGATCGATCAATTTGAGACAATGGGCATAATAGTCTAGAGTACAGTAGTTATATAAGTTGAGGCAATCTTGAAAATTTTTAAGGTGCTACATTAAATTTTTAAGGTGAGGCAATTCGAGGCATATTATACGGAGGGAATTGTGATGAGTTTAACTATTTAGTTGCTCAATCGAATTCACACGAGCTATCAAATCATATAATTAGTTATTGGATTACAATCGGTCGATTGATTAAATTATCGTTAATCAGGCATGCAATTTAATAGTAGGTAACATCTTTAAAGATTTGTGGGCAGCATCAAATAGCAATTAATTGAGACGATCGATCAATTGATCAATCTATTAATCAATCTATTAATCAATCGAGTAAAGTATCAATAATCAGACATCCAAATAGTAGGTAAAATTTTAGAAGACGTGGGCATCAAATAGCAATTTGAGACAATTGATTGATTGGTTGGTTAATCAGGCATCCAAATCGCCGCTGGTACAATTTTAAAAGATTTGACACGGGCAATATCAAACAGCGAATTGAGACAATCGATCGACCGATATATTAATCAATCGATTAAATTATCGTCAATCAGGCAGCCAAATAGTAGGTATAATTTCGGAAGATAATTTGTAGGCATCAAATAGCAACTCAAGACAATCAGTCGATCGATTAATCAATCGATTGAAGTATCATTAATCAGGCATCCAAATGGTAGTTACAATTTAAGAGATTTGCGGGCAATATCAAATAGCAAATTGAGACGATCGATCGATTAAATAATCATCGGTAATCAGGCATCCAAATAGTAGGGGGAAATTTTAGAGGATAATTTGTGGGCATCTAACAGCGAGTTGAGACTATCGGTCGATCGATCGATTAATCAACCGATTAAATTATCGTTTGATCAGGCATGCACTAGATAAGTAGGTAATTAAAATCTTTAGAAGTAGATTCATCATCAACTAGCGATTCGAGACGATCGATCGATTTATGCGAGATTTAAACTGTTGCGAACAATTAATCAGGCAGAATTGATCCTGCAAAAACAGGTATGATCAGGGCATGATTGGAGGGATTCGTACCTCGGATGCGTGCTCTGCTTCACAGGTTTCTGCCCGTACTTGCGCCATTTGTAGCCGTCGTCCACAATGTCCGCCGCGCTCTTCATCTCAAATGCCACGCGGGGCTGCAGCTGCTCTGATGACGATGATGATGATGATGCTCGTGATTTCGATGATGATGATGATGAGGATGATGATGATGAGGAGGAGGAGGAGGAGGAGGAGGAGGATGCTTTAATCTGATCCTTCCTCTTGATCCGCTTCTTCGGAATCCCCCCGATCTGAAGATATTCCTTCTGATCGATTCTCTGAGATTCGGGAGCTGCAGGTTGAGTTGTGGAGGAGTATATTCCTTTGGACCGAGGATATGGCGATGGCGATGGCGAAGAAGAATGTGATGAAGAAGAAGAAGAAGAAGAAGACGATGACGATGACGATGACGATGACGATGACGCAGAAGATGAGGAATTTGCAGGTGGAAGGATTAGGGTTTCTTCTTCTTCTTCTTCTTCTTCTTCGCGTTCTTGATCTTCTCGATCTTCTTGTTCCTCGGCTCGATCGGTACATAGCTGCTGCAGCTCATCATGATGCGCTTGCTGCAGATCTGCAATCTGATGATGGATGAAGGTATGGAAGTACGCTTCTTGATCCCCGTCGCAATCTGCGGCGCCATCGCTGCTGCAGGCGCTGATCCCGCGCAGCAGCAGATCATTTGCTTCGGACGCCGCCATGGCTGCTGCAGGCCATATTGAACTGTATAGAAACTCTTCCTGCGTCCAATCGATCTCTTCTCGTAAGCCTGCGGCCGCCATAGCCTGATGATCTTGCAGCTCCGCCGACGCCATCCTGCAAGAAACAGGACGACTGCAAGAATTTCGGCGTCGAATTAGATGGTGAAGATGAAGAATCCGTTCAAGATGTGGCGGTGAAGATGAAGATGAAGATGACGCTGAAGATGAAGAATCTGAAGATGGAAGATGAAGCTGAAGATGAAGAATCTGAAGATGGAAGATGAAGCTGAAGATGAAGAATCTGAAGATGGATGATGAAGCTGAAGATGAAGAATCTGAAGATTGAAGATGAAGCTGAAGATGAAGATGAAGATGGTGTTGAAGATGAAGATGAAGAATCAGAAGATGAAGATGAAGCTGAAGCGGAAGAATCAGAAGATGGAAGATGAAGATGAAGATGAAGAAGATGAAGAATCTGAAGATGAAGATGAAGCTGAAGCGGAAGAATCAGAAGATGGAAGATGAAGAGGAAGATGAAGATAAAGATGATGATGAAGATGGTGGTGAAGATGAAGCTGAAGCTGAAGCTGAAGATGAAGAAGATGAAGATGAAGATGAAGATGAAAATGAAGCTGAAGACTCGGAAGAATCAGAATATGGAAGATGAAGGTGAAGATGACGATGAAGATGAAGATGAAGATGATGATGATGAAGATGAAGATGAAGATGAAGATGAAGAATCTGAAGATAAAGCTGAAGATGAAGAATCTGAAGATGAAGATGAAGCTGAAGAATCTGAAGATGAAGATGAAGAATCAGAAGATGAAGAATCTGAAGCTGAAGATGAAGAATCTGAAGCTGAAGATGAAGAATCTGAAGCTGAAGATGAAGAATCTGAAGATGAAGATGAAGATGAAGATGAAGA